>JAOYSI010006726.1:0-12207 GCA_025775065.1 Hiodon alosoides | reverse complement strand
ATACACATACACACACACACCCTTTTTTTTTTTAATTTTCATTTTTTACAAAAAAAAATTGTCGCTCTCACTGCTGAACTCTCCCCCCCCCCCCCCCCCACCCTGTGCGCACACTTCTGAACTCTTGGTTAAGTCAATCAGCTCACTCTCTCGCTCACTGGCGTCCTGGACTCTACCGTCTCCTCCCGGCTGGGCCTGGGCACTGCTGATGTGGGCACAATGTCCTTCATCTCCCTTCCCTCCACCCCTTCGCCAACCCGGTGCTTGCCTTTGAGATCAGCCGCAATCG
The DNA here is from genome assembly GCA_025775065.1 of Hiodon alosoides. Lineage (NCBI taxonomy): Eukaryota > Metazoa > Chordata > Actinopteri > Hiodontiformes > Hiodontidae > Hiodon > Hiodon alosoides. Next base: position 11,918 of record JAOYSI010006726.1, on the reverse strand, counting down.
CCGTTGCTTGAGTCTTGGAGGCGGTCTCCCTGCTGGGACAGCTGTCGGTTTTGGCCACCTCTCTGCGGGACAGCAGCGGCTGCTTGTCTTCCAGGCAGGGCTTTGGGGTGCTCAAGTCCTGGGGCTCGTTGTCATGTAGCCCTGGAGCCCCCTCCCTGTGGGAGTGTTGGTATGCGTGGGAAGGGTAAGGGTCCGGCTGCAATGGGGGCGGGTGTGGGTGGTGGTGGTGATGGTGGTGGTGGTGGTGTTTGTGCTGCTGCGCCCGCTCTTTTTTTTTGTGGCTCTTGGAGGGGCTGCTGCCGTCACTGCTGCCTCCACTCCCCGAGACCGCCGTCCCCTCCTTGTGCTTCCTCCCGGGGCTCTTTGGCAACTTCTGTCCCTTATCCACCGCTTCCACACCGGGCGTCCCCACCACAGCACTCGTCCCTGATCCCGCCCCACTCCCAGGCGCTGTCCCCGCCTCCGTCGTCTTGGCTACGGAAGGGACCTCCGCCTCCTCTACAGTCTCTCGCGTCTTTCGCTTCTTGATGGGCAGCGCGGTCTCCTGCACCGGCTTGGAGGAAGACTCCTTCAGGGCTTTCTTCTTGGCCTCAGCGGCCAGCGCGGCGGCAGCAGCATAGGGGGCACTGGAGCCAGCGCCGCTCGAAGCCACCACAGCCGGTTTGCGGCCACGCTTTTTTGGGGCAGTCTGCGGTTCCTGCTCCATCTTTCTCTTGCGCCCCGGGCGCGTTTTGGCAATGGCTGCTTGCCCCGAGGGACCCCCCGTCTCAGCTTTGGGGGACGCGAAGGGCATCTTGACCAGCAGTTTGCCGGGACTCTTCTCCACCACGCGCTTCATCGCCACCCCTTCTGTCACCTGCCGCACCTTGCCACTGCCTTTCGGGCGCCCCCTCCCCCTACCGGAAGCTTTCACCACCTTTGGCTTCTTGGGGGGCTTCTTCTCACGCCGAGAGGGACTTCCACGGCCCGTAACCGTGAAGTCAAAGTCATTGGGGTCGGTGGTGGTATCTCCTACCTTTTGGAAGTATGCGATCAGCTCCACTTTGGAACGGAAGGCTTTCCCGTCTGGGCTGAAAAACAAATTAGATTTTTCCTTTATTATTAGCAGAAACATCAACATACAGCCTCTGACCTTCTCATGCAGTATTTCATGGGCAGGATCCTACGAATATCATGGTTATATTTTGCAAAATTCACAGCAGATGCGTGGGGGAAAGAAGAGATTTTCACTCTAGTTCACACAAGCATGTCCTGAAGTAATCATTTGTTTTTTTAACCACAATAACAGAATTACATATACAGTGTCTTACCTTAAGGATGATAGCTGAAACTAACTAAAACGCAAAGTCATCTAGATTAATTTTTATTCACTTCTTGATCAAACTACCGTACGCAACTTTATAAGAAAGGCAAATTAAAACTCAACAGGATTAAAAAAAAAAACGGATATTGACAAAAATTTGGAAATCTAAAATTGCGATTTACTCCCCATGATTCAGTTCTCTCGCCAATATGAAATATTTATGGGTGAGGAAGTATGAATTCTAGTCGCTCCCACGGCACGCATTTCTGCAGACCGCACAGCTTGTGCGAGAGGTTCAGAGCCGATTACAGGAGAGGCCCGCCCCGCTTAACGGTACCGCGAGCCCGCAGGCGCCCAGGAACCCGGTAGGAAGTGCTCGTTGGCAATGTGCCGAGAGAAGCCCTGCCGTTTTAAACCACCCCAGCCGGTGCTCGGGCAACAGCCTATCACTGCGGAGCGCTCCTAGTCAAAATCGGCTAACGACGCAAACCGGAATAGGACCAGTAAACTCCAGCTCACAGGGCTCAGTCTGCGCTCAAGTGAACCCCTTTACCGACTGTGCCGCTCGGGTGGCTGTGGACTAATATTTTGTGCAACTGTAGAACTACTGGTTGATGCGTGGTTTGAATTATATTACTTATCCATGTACTTCAAACAGAAATGCATACGGACAAATTCTGGCGTTCGGCTGATTTGTACAGTTTGCGTGCTTTTACGACACAAAAATAAACGCCCCTTGATGATTCACACGTTTGGTTGGAACCTTTCCACAAGTCCCTTTTGAGTTAATGGTTTTGCCGATTTTAAAACATGGATCTAAAAACACACATTACGGCGTCTCAAAAACCGTTGCAATTACACCTCATGCGCCAAAACAGGTTATAAAAGAAACGGTTTGAAAAGTCCTAATAACGATGAATGCTGTCTCTTCTTCAACAATCAAAATGAGTTTGCGAGGAAATTCGAACAATGTCTCAGAACCCAGTTTAAAGCCTTTCTGCGCCACCCTTCATCACCAGTCGCTAGTTCTTGTCCCAAGGTGTAGGTGTCCAGAGGGAGTCCTGCGGAGAAGCACACAGTAACCCAAGAATAGCCTGGAATATGGGGCACGCAGCTGTGGGTGTCACACTGCCCCACATTACACTGCCAGCATCAATCAGGCTGCTTCAATGCATTCTCTGGGAATGGGCTACACTGCACTTTATAATGTCAAATTATACAACCTGGAGGGACACGAGAATCAATGCCTCTCAGTCGTCCTCCCAGCACACAATGCTCCCCTGTCACCCAGCGCCGTGCTCATCCCATCAGGTCTACTGTCAATGTATCAGGGCGTTAATGACAGAGAAATGGGAGCACGTGCAAAGGCAGGGCACTTTATGGGTTCTCTGGACCCTGACAGGTGGGTCGTTTGTCACTGCGTTGCAGACAGGGAGAGCCTGGCCCACGGGGGAACTTCCTAACTGTGATGGATTCCTGTTGAGGTTCTCTTAAGCTCTGTGAACATGGATTTGTTGGTGAGGGCACTCGCCTGAGTGCAGACTGAGCCTTATGAGGCGGAGCGTCTGGCTTCCAATCCAGACGATGTCATTCGGCAGTTTTGACCGGGAGATCACAGCGGAGTCACACAATTGTCAGAGCGCTGCACGGGCAGGAGTGGAGCGTCTCCTGATGGCTTCCCAGGCACCTTCAGGCCGGCCATGCCCTCGAGGGGAGGGAAATGCCTTTCCGCTGACCCTCTTGTATCGACTATGTGGCCTGCAGAGTGCAGGAGAGACAGGTGGCTCGAAGGCCACCGGATGGAGTACTTCCTCACTATCCCTGTGTGTGGTGACAGGATTCATAGGCCGAGATGGATTAGCACAATTGCCGATTCCAAATGGGGGAGAAAACTTAAGGTTGCTATCCTAACCCCCGTACCATGAAACAAAAATATTAACCATCACTAAAACTTTATTTCACTTTAAGAACCCAGAACTTTATACGAAGCATTTCTACCAAATCTTCCATTGGTGAATCTGACTTGGTAGGTCACCATTCCAACACCACCATGTGGAGTCACACATACCACATTGCAGATGTTCGATAACTGACGTACCCTAGAAAGTGGCCCTAGATGTCGCCTGGCCTCTGGTGGAATGGCCAGTGATCTTGCTCGGACGGGGGCAGCCTGCTGAGATGATACACCATCTTTACAGACTCAGACCCCAAGGCAGGTGAAGAGGGGTTCGGACTGGCGTAAGCGCTTAGTCCTCACACCTTAGTATGCAAGCGCCCTCACGGGGCATAATACATGGAGAAGACACTGTCAGATCTGAAAGGAGGTGGACAAAAGGCTTGCAACTCCACCGGCTGATTCACATGGAGGGATGTAATAGTTTTGAGTAGGAAAGTGGGTTTAGCCAGCAAGGTAACCTTGGATCTCCCATGTAAAAAAAAAAGCAACCAAGCTCTGGACATAGAAAGAGCTTTTAGGCCACTAACAAGCTTCTAAAATTCCTGACAAATACAGGAGTCCCCCTGAATTCCTCTGAATACAAACGCTTTCAGGCTCAAAAATGCCACCTGCAGCTCAAGAATGTTTAAGTGGTTCCATGGGAGTTCTCAAACCCCTTGCCCCCCGCCCCATGAATTTCAGACGCCACCAGAACCATTGTTGGATGCATCCATACAGATCACTTGTCATTCAGTGGCCGCTTCCAGCCTTACACCTAACAGTAAGTGAGAAGGTTATTTCAACCAGGGCCTGAAGGCAGCTCAAGAAAACTGGTGATCTTGTGGCGTTAGTTCATTGTGGTGTGAGAAAACTTGTGGTTGAACCAGGCCTGCAGCGGGCGTTTGGGTAAAATACCCAGTGGAAGGGTCAGTGAATCTGCCGCCATTGAGCCCAGAAGTCTCTTGAATACCACAACATGGAGAACTTTGCCGAGCTGAAACAGCTCCAGGCCAGCAGCTGAAACACATGCACTGAAAGTTCAACGTCAACCCTAGGTAGGGCACAACCTGGGTTTGAATCAGTCCAATCCAATCATGCGGTTCTCAAGCCTAAGCGAGAGAGGTGCTCGGTGTAGCCGTGCCTTAGCTGGTGACGATCAGGCAATTGTCCAGATAGATGAGGACTCTGACGCCTTTGAGCCGCAGAGTGGGATTAAAATGACATTCATGTACTTTGTGAAGACACGAGGAGCCCGTAAAAGGCCAAAAGGCAGGACACAAAAGGCCCCCCAAAGATCCAGTATCAGTCTGAGGTATTTATCCTTTTTTGTCACCAAGAAGTAATTTGATGACAGTGCCATATGGTTACCTTGTCACAGAAATCTCCTCTGAGGCTAATACTTTACATGAATGTGTAGCACCGAAGAAGTGCACAATATTCAACTGTGCAAATTCTGTTTCCCCACTCAACGTGAGTAAGTTTCTTCGCATGGTCGGACACTTGTATGAAACAGCAAGTTTCACTTCTTCCGTCATAAAACACGCATATTTAGTCAACCCAGAGCACGGGGTTATGATAAAATAATGCATCTCTGACACAACTCCACACATAGAAGGGTTCTGTAAAAAACGTGCAGCCTACAGCAATGTGACTAAACAGGAATAGCACATTCTGCATGAAACCATTTCTCTAAAGACGAATATTCGATTTATGATTCAGTAGTCAGATTGAGCCAAACGAAGTAGCAAAAATATTTTAAAAGTAGTAGTTCTATCACAGCTGCTCAGCTTTAAATAACTGAAAAATTTAAAGCACCATGAAAAAAGAAACCGTAACGGTGTGATAAAGTTTTCAAGACACGGTGGCATTTCCTGTTGCAGGTCCAGAGGCGTTCACACAAAACACACATCTGCAGCTAAGAATTTTATTGATTTTAATCAAAAGAGCGAGGTGACGCCCACCAAAGGTGTCCCGAGGTGCAGACTAAAACTGTTTTTTTTATTTTGTTAAAAGGAAAGAAAGTTCCACACCATTGTCTGCGACAGGGCATGTTGTGCCGAAAAATTGGTATGGTGTTTCAATACAAACGTACAGAGAGAACAATGTGCGACTTTTAATTTCTTTCGGTAACCGCTTTTAGATAAAATACAGTACATTAAAAATAAAAGCGTACTTGAAACTAACAAAATGCAAAGGACACTTTTTTAATCATCTTAAACATCTTTAAAATAAACAGTACACACTGCATTGTAGCCCAGCTGGCTATTTTATTATGGGACTAGTCAACCTTCTACTTAAAAAAAAGGAGTCATAGGCAGTGCAGTGCAGGAAGCAGTGCAGGAAGTCGCCCACGCACATCTGATGGGAACACACCGGGCAGGAAAGACCCCTACACACACACCGGCTTTAATGTGACGCTTTTAACTTAGCGCCTGTACAGATGCATGCAGTGAAGCCTTTGGCGTCCCGACTCAGTCAGGAAGCTCAGGTCACCGACAGCAGACCATAGAGAGAGAGCATCCTACAACATCCTACGCTCGGCAAAGGGGAAGCTTTTGGTATCGCAGGCCGCCCGTGACAAAGTTAAGGGGGAACTCCAGTCAAAGCGAGAAAACTCCGTACCTTGCGTAACGTGCACCAAAGCTACACTAGATCTGAAGTTCAGCCGGAACGTCAGAGCGTTTGACCTCCAATGCTCGTGTTAGGAAGCGCCTGCGGCTACGCTGCTGGAAGCTTCGGCAGGAAGTCAATTGGCTAAAATGGAGTGTAGCCGGCATCTCCCTGGACATATTTTCCCATGGAAAAATCATATGCTTGTAACACACATGTGGGCAAAGCGAAACTGCCCTTAGGCTCGTGCCTCAAAAAGCTATTCCAAAGTTAGCAACATTCCCCACTGGCTTACTGAAGCCACTGTCAAAACTAATTGCCATTGCCAACTGAGTAAAGGAGACCAGATTCTGCAACCAGCGTATAGCGCTACCAAGACAGAAAATGTGGACTTAGGTTTTAACAACTTTATAATACAACATATCTATTTATAGACAAAAGTCTACCCAGAGATCTGACGTTTAAACTAATGTCTGATATTTTAAAACCACTGCCGTATATTTTGACAGGTTCAGAACAAGCAGATATAAGTATTTTAACGCTGAAGATCCAAACAATGTCCAATTGTAAAATGACTACCGTAATTTCCGGACTATTGAGCGCACCTGAAGATAAGCCGCATCCACTAACGTTAAAAAGAAAAAAATGTTTGTACATATATAGGCCGCACTTGTCTATAAGCCGCAGGTGTCCACGTTGTAACATGAGATATTTACACAGAAAAGAAATGTTTTCCATGATGAGGGTGTGTGCATGAAGCGCAAAATGACTGATCTGAAGAATTTAGTGTGAGTGTGTTTGATTTAATTCAAACCGTTTCATTGTGACCTGTTCGGTAATTTCATTGGTCCGATGTGACGAGGCTAGATGTTTTGGCGGCATGAAGCTCATTAGCCCGTAGAAATCCATAAATTAGCCGCATCATTGTTTAAGCCGCAGTGTTCAAAGCTCGTGAAAAAAGTAGCGGCTTATATTCCGGAAATTACGGTACATTGCATTTACACTCTTCAAATTTGATTTGAATGTATTCCTATGCCAACTCCTGGGCACCGCATGTCAGACAGCAGGAGTGTGTCAGGGAACAGAAGTCCCATCTCCCCCCGTCAACCGACCTGACCGTTCCCTCTGCTCTCTTTTTAACGCACTTCTGTCAGGGGAAGTTTGTAGCCGCAGTACGGCTGCAAGGCAACTCCTCTGGCATCCTCTCTTCTTTAGCTTCCTGGCTTTGTGCAAAGGGCCGTCTCAAACTGTAAGCCACAGTAGGAAGGAACACCAATGGGAGCCCACAGAAATCTTGCATTCAGTTAAATTAGTACGTCAAAGCTGAGTCAGGGGCTGAACATACCGTGGGAATTAAAAAAAAAAAGTACTGAGATATCAAATTTTAAAAAAGCTTATCTCTTCCTATAAATATTCAAGAATCTCTAAGATTTGACCTTTTTAAACAAAGGAGATATTTAAGTAAAATTCAGTAGAGCAAGTTAGAACTAAAGGGGCCCTTCTACAGTAAGCAGCACACTCCTCCCGCTGGCTTAGGGAACCAGTGAATATATAAAACAGGAGTAAAAGAGGAAGTGAGTCACAGACATATCCTCATGTCTGTATTTGCACTACCTATAGCAATTTGATTCATTTTGCCACATCTGCATAGTCTGCATTGCAGGTTTGATGTCACTCCTCACCATGGAGACATTTATTGCAGATCATGCATTTTGCATCATAATTCAAATTATGTAGAAGTATATATGAAAAAAAACACGGTAAAAGTTATAGGTTAATTGTAAATTGTGCACTGTATAGTTTATTGCATGAATAACAGTTTCCCCTCTAATATCCCTAGATTAGGGAACTGGTGTACAGAGATTCTATAACAGGGAGATGGGAAACCTTTTCTTTGGAAATTTGTTTTTAAAGAGTAAGCCTGCGGCAACGCACGCACAAATTAATCAAGCCGGGAGCCAGGACAGTGAAGCACTGATAACACGTTATGTAAGTGAGTCAATGGCTAAAGGAACGTGGTGAGAAGGAGAGTATTCTCGGAGACGCTGCATTAAATGAGAGAAAAATAAATCCCTTTGATAGGCCCTTTCAGACAGGGAGTTTGAAGAGCACTCCCCTGTCACTGGGTGAAAATGCTGAGCAAGGAAACAAGTTTCCCTAAAGCCAATGTGTGGTATCTGAACAAGCTTGTATGAGTCAACTAACATTACCCCAGATGAGATACAAGTGACTGCCATGGACTATGTTTATAATTAAGTGGCAACTGTAACACAAAGCCGCATTTGACATGCATTAATCCCCATTTATGACAGGCGCCAGTCCCTGCCCAGGATATTACTTACGCCACTAAAACCCACATTTAAACCTAATACAGAAACTTTGCAGTCTGACTTCTGACATGATGCAGGGCTAAATCTATGATAATTTGTTGTGATTGTTAAGTGATTTTTCTTTGTTAATTTTATCCGAAAAATGTCTACTGAAAGGTAAGTGCCTTCACTTTTAGGTATCTTGCTGTATTTTCTTAATTTGACTGCAGATATTGGACCCAATTGAGTCCGGAGTTACAAAGAGCTTTCTAATCATTGATATTTAACTGCAATTAATCGCAAGTTTGATTGACATCTCAGAAGAATGTACTCTCCAAGCCTCATTATAACCTCAGAACTCCTGACACGCCTTTGCCAAAACTAATAGGTGGCAGCAAATTAAACCAGCGTGAAGGAAAACTTTTAAGTAACTGAAAAATCTATCTATTGAACGTCGAAAGAAATATGAAAGACGGTAATACTGAATAGGATAGAGAAAAATATGAATAATACTTTCTTCATACAAAATAAGCCTAATAATTATTATTATTATCTACTTGACATTCGACGATGCATTTAGATGCAGGGCTCACAAATGCGGAGCATTAACCTGTAGAGAGCAGTATTCTGCACTCATGGCAGTCTCTCCATTTGGCAATAGCTTTTTTTTATGTATTGTGGCCGGAACACATGTTGATACGCCTTTTACGCAGAGTTGAACGCTACCGATAATAACCGATGATTCTAAAAAGGGTATTATGTCCATTACTTTTTAAGTGACACAAATTTATTTTTTTATTTTTTTAAATCAGTACGATTCTCATCATTTATCTGATCTACCTTGAGTTTACATGACCAAGTTGCTGCTGTTGTCGAATATTTGTTCCTCTCTTAAATTCACCTTTAGTTTCCTAACATCCACGTATTATTATTTGAGAACGTGTTGTTTGAGAATACGATATGTGTTAAATCTCGAAATAACTGGCACAGTTGAAGAGTTGATAGAGTCGGCGATTAATCTTAGCATAAGTTAATATAGAAGAAGGCTGCCAAAATGGTTTTGAAAACCAGAAAAAACAAACAACGCACGGGAAAACGAGACAGACACAACCTAACATACTATTTGGAGTGAGGGGTGTGGAGAAGCCATCTATTGAAGTACTGATTGGTTTTCATTGTTGAATAAGAGACGCCTTGTCACTCCTAACACGACTCTTTTTTTTTTTTACCCTTCTACTCGAAGGAAATACGAAAAAGAAAGAAAAAGCAAGTTTGTATGTGAGAACGCAGTCTCAAGTGGTGTACAGAAGGGTCGAAATAGGGTGTATTCTGGTGAACGGAAGAGCGGCTATTGGGTAAGGACAGAAAGCGAGACCGAAACAACGAGCGAGCAAGCAAGCAAGCGAAGAGGAGCGAACCTGGCCCTTTAAATTGCACATCTTTTGAAAGGTGAGTGGCCGAATACAGCTCCATCTGTTATGCAGAGGTGTTGAAAACCATGTATTAAAACCTTTTTATGTATATATTTTAAACAGTAAAACGAAGTGCTTGTAATCAACTCCTTAACCGCTCTCCTTCAGGGCCACTAGTACATTTGAGCTTTTCTTTATAATGAGGGAGGGTGAAGCAGACGTTATCAAGCGGGCATTTAAACGTTAATTTGTTTATTTAACCGAGAAGAAAAATCGGTGCGATGTACTAATCTGATTAATTTAGCTTTCATTGGTGGTGAAAAGATACAAATTTGAACATAACGTTCATTCCCACCCATAACAGAGCGTACGTGTCAAAGTACCTTGTTCCGTCTGTAAAACATTTTACTGTTGTGAAAGTGTGTGTTGCTGTTTTTGTAATAGTATAGTAGCACGGGTGCATAGATTATAATAAAATATTTGTCTCGAGTAGTCAGTAGGCCAAAGAAGACCAGGATAAAAAACGGAATTTGTGGGTACAATTAACATTTTTTTTCCCCTTCATTGCCAATGAAATTAAATCTACGAGTGACTGATGGGTGACTGGTGTTTATGGCCTTCTAAGCAGATATAATTTATAAAAATAATTATGTCTGAAGTATCACTCCACATAAATAACTAACGTTTATATATATATATATTATATGGACACATTTATGAAGTAAAATCTAATGTACACCCTCTTTCTATATTGGTTTGAGTTAAACATGGATAATATATATCATGGGTTTCTGGGTTGTGAGTTGGAAAAATTAGTGCCAATTACGCTGACTGCAGAATCAACAGGCTAATTTGAATTACAGGAGGGCCTGTAAGCACTTGCCTCATTTCCTGTAGCGCTTTTTAGATCAAATCGCTCCTACAGGGCGATGTAACAGGTTATCAATATAAGATTTGTTTAATTCCACACACAATTATTTGAGTTGATTCAAGTTTTACCTAACCACCCAGTCCCCCAAAATAAGGTTTGCCAGACTCTGAATCCCTTTGATCATGTTTGGGACTACGATTCCAGAGATTCATCCAGCCTTTCGAGACTTCCTGTTCTCGAGAGCAGCACTCAGCCAAGCAACTAATCTCTCCATAACGTCCCTTTGTTTATACTGGAGTTTTAATGGCACCTTTAAATACATACTAGTTTCATGGTGGGGTTTCATTATTTAACTGCTAGACTAGTTTGAGAAGCTAGATGCCGTGTTGCCGTGGTAGAAGACTGAAGTAAAATTTGGGGAAAAACAAACTCTTTTTTCTCAAGCCCTCTGTGAGTCATTTATACTGAGTCAGGCAGTGGTAACAAGTTTTACTGGGCTACTGAGAAAAATCCATTTGCTCTGTGTATTAGCGCTAGGCTGCTATGCGTTTGTCCATGCAGTGATGAATGCAGCCCTTATTTTAAATTGATTAAAAGTTAGTAAGTATGATCACTGCTACTGTTTTTAACGGGTGCCTGTGGAGAGGCTGGGCAATAATTTTTTCTATTATGGTTTATAGGGTTCCCCTGTAGCAATTAATTAATTTACTTACTACTTAGTAATTAAGTCATTAAGGCTTATTTTCCCCCCATACTAAGTCTTTCGGAAGTTTAATTGTATATGTTGAGTGTATATACATATGTGGTCTGATTAAAAACACAAAATGTCCATTTGCTAAGTGTATTTTGAAAACTGAATCCTTACGAATGGGAGGAAGACCCTGACATGCTGTAATTTTCTGGGCGACCGTAACGAGAACATCTGCCTGTTATGTATAAACGTAGAAACCCCTTTTAATATCCAGGACGGTGATAATAATTTACCATTATATTTAATGCTGCGTCTCTTTGGAAATTTGGATGGATTATCATTTTTTCCCCCCTGAAACTATGCATGGAGTCTCTTGATAACATCTATTTTTAAAATAAATTTGATTGAAAAGCAGCTTTTGATATCTTCAGTGTATTAATCAATTTTCGATTTTATTTGCTGCACGCCAATAAGCCAGCTGACCTCTGCTGGTTGGTAAGGTACTTGACCACACTTTAGCAAGGTACTGCTAAGCTTTAGGCTCCTAGGTAACAAGTTAGCATTATTAGCAGACTTGGTAACGGGGGCTTCTGACAGTGGCCCTTGTTAGGCTCCAAGCTAGATATAACAACAAAGTAAAGCCTAGTGATTTGTGCTGTAACCCCATAGGATCTCAGGTTTTGGCCCAGTCCTAGTACAGCCTTTTTATCACCGTGTGTGTGTGTGTGTGTGTGTGTGTGTGTGTGTGTGTGTGTGTGTGTGTGTGTGTGTGTGTGTGTGTGTGTG
>JAOYSI010006722.1:0-12627 GCA_025775065.1 Hiodon alosoides | reverse complement strand
ACACACACACACACACACACACACACACACACACACACACACACACACACACACACACACACACACACACACCACTGCAATTATTGTCTTATTGCTTGTGTGCATTTTAGTTTCACTTTCAGTACCGTTAACTCAAAACTGGTGAGACAAGCAAAACAGTGCATTTTAGTTTTAATTAATTTAGTTAATTTTTTGACATTTTACAGACCATAAATAAACAAATAAATTCATAAGCTTCCCGTCCTAATTGGTCACCTTCCATCTGCACTTGGAGCAAACCTTGGTTGGACTGAGGAATGAGGAGTGTAGGAACTAGTAAAGCGTTCTGTATCGCTGCAGAATGATGAAAACTAAGATTGTCCCAGACAATGACATCCCTGTAATATGCCATGCAGGCTTCGGCAAGGTCCTGATACAATGTGTCTGGGAAAATTACAAGTGGAGAAGAGTTGTACTGCCCAAGTAATGGTGTGTAAACTACCATACCATCATCAGGTACGGATGCACACGTGCTGCGGTTTCCCCCCACACTTGCCAGGAACTTGGACTGTAGCCCACCAGGCAATTATACTTCTACCTCCGTCTTCTGAAATTCAGGTTGAAGCCAACTTCATCCGCAGAAATGATTTTGTGTTGATTGGTTTCTGCTTCCAACTCCATTATCCTCCAGAGAGTGATCCCAAGGGAAGCCACGTAAGGGAAGCACGTTATTAATGCTTTAGTATCTTACAGCGTTGTTATCCACATTTCATTACTGAATGTAATACATGGCATTACAGCACAAATCTGGGACTTACCTGGACATTATTTGGCTGGCTTCCTGAAACATTGAGCAACTTCCTCAGAACCGCCAATACAGCAAACTGTCACCAAAACCGTGTAACACCCTGTAACATTTCACATAACTTACCGCTTCCAAAAATATCGAACCTATTCCTCAAAACGAAAAAAGTGCATTAAAACAAACAAGTGACAAAACAATAACCAGATGTTCACCTACTAAGCCACAGAGAATAGCAGTAGCCTTCAGTAAAAAAACGTACACGCTAACTGTGAAAGGGCATATGAATGGCATACTTGTGATCACACTTGGTAATTAGTGAGAACAAGCATGTAAAGTTGACCGTAACAGTTATGTACAGTGAAGAATAAAGCATTGCATGAAGGAACCCCTCTCCAAAGCCGCGGGTAAGCATCCATGGTATCTAGCGGATCTGTTTATCCGTGTGGATGACAGTCGAAGACTCCCTCACCAGGCAGAGAAAAGCACAAAAAAATACTGCGGTTGTTTGGGCCCTATGGACCAACTTTGGGAAACCTAGAATATGGTGAAATTCCCTCCTTACCATTTGAGCGCATAGACCCATCAATGGTACTCCTTCACTCATAACAACTCCGTGGTTCATTGCAAGGTTGTTGACTGCCGACCACATCTCATCTGAGACATCAGAGCGTCCTCCTCTGGGGTCTTCCCTCACCCACGCAGACCCTCGACCTTGTCTTTCCTCACCGACTTGCTTCGCGTTCCTGTGTATTCACCTCGACAGCTTGTATGCATGTTTAAGGATAAAGCGACTGAAGAATTAGGCAGTTCTGTTTTTGCACATCTGAAGTGTTCATTATGTCAATTACAAGCAATACCTTTCTGCTGAAGGGAAGCACTTTGAGTTTTAGTGCCGATAAAAATTCTACAGTATTTTGTGTTAAGTGTTGAAAGCTACGTTAAGTGTTTTGAGAAAAAGTGTTTTGGGTTAGCATTTTGTGAACCATGAAGGATTTTTTGTTGTGCAAAACATAGAGTCGTTTTAGTTTAATGTAATTTTTAAAATTTTGATGAACACTATTGAAACTTTATTAAAGATTTGACAAAACGTTGATAATTGAGTCATAATGTTGAATGGTGTATTAAAGGTTTTGAAAAACTTGAGTTTCAGAAACTTCCAGTGGATCTATGCAGGTTTACATTTAACACATTTATTGAATATTGTGACAAATCCCTCCTGCGTAGAGAACACAAAGAAATTAATTAGCTTTTAAAACTCACACTGTTGCAAAAAAACAAAAAACTAACAAACAACTCACTTGAGCAAATGTAACAGAAGGCACCATTAATTCACATTTATCAAGTGGTAAAAATCTGCAGTGTCTGCAGGTGTTCAAGTATATCTGTTGATATTATTAGTACCCTAACACTTAAATAAACTTGACAAGAGGAAGCAGGAGTAAACAAAGACAGCCCTTCTTCAAAATTAGATCTTGGTGCAGTTTGAAAATCAAATCTATCTCTTTCTCTCTCTTTCTCGCGCTTTCATTCCCATTCCCAAGTCAGTTGGCATGGCCGTAATGTGACGCATTGTTGCTGAAGCAGGTGCTGAAGATTGCACCTTTGCGTGGAACAGAACAAGCAGAGAGGTAGAAGAGGATGAACGGGAATGACAAAACAACACCGCCGGCTCAGCGGGAAGTTTGATTGAGTTTGATTCCAGCTCGGGTCGATGCCTGTATGGAGGGTTTCCTCTGTTTGTGCGGGTATCCCCGGGTGCCCCTGTGTCCAAAGACTGTGTTGGACTGTGTTCCACTGTCCAAAGACTGTGTTGGACTGTGTTCCACTGTCCAAAGAAGTGCTGGCCGGGTGGACTGGCGGCTGCCACTTTGGTCCTATGCGTGTGAGTGTGTGTCTGGCTACCCTGTAATGATTCACTTTCCTGTCTTGGTAGCTACCCAAAAGTCTCCGGCCCTGTGTCAGCCAGGCACCACCACCCTGAATTGGATAAGTGGGTCTAGAAAATAAATGAATTAATAATTAATACATTTACTAATGAATCAGTAAATGAAGAAATAACAAGTGTCCACAGCAATAACAGTGATATTTAAACAAAAAATATCGACAGTAACATAAACATCAGTGTGAATTGATTCATTACCTTCTGTCTTTCAGATTCGACATGCCGTCAAATGCCGCGTGGCTAACAGTGCTGTGTCCCCTTCCCACCAGCAAGGTCCATACTTCTACTTGTCTCCAGAGCTGGCTTAAAAAGCACATTAAGCATGGTAAACACCATGGGTTAAGAATACATCGGTCCCTTCAGATGCGCAAGACCCCGGCTCCCATTCATCAAACCCGCGGTGCTGACGGGCCCCCCGATTTTCCTGAGCAGGCGAGAGAGATGCGAACCGGATGGGACCAAGGCCCGGCACGCCTCGGATATGATCGGCCCTTGCTCCGGACGCCGCCGCGCCCAATTGGCTCGGATCATTCTCATTTGGCGCGTGCTGTCAGAGCACCTCGCCCTTTCCTTTCGATGTGCAGAGGCCCTCGTACTTTCGCCCGTGCACACATACGAACGCGCGAGCGCGCGCATGCACACACACACACAAACACAGACAGACAGGGGCAGAGCCTCTGCAGTGATTTAGTTGCTTTACGCGGCCGTTGGGAAGGACAGAAAGGTCATTCGAGTTTCCCCTCATCAGGTTCAGTCTGAGGAGAGTTGGAGTCTTGGCGAGATAGGGGATTGAGTGAGTTCTGCTTCCCCCTGATTGGGTTTGTCCAAGAGAAATATCGCTGCATCGCCAGCATTAGGAAGAGGAGAGGGGCAAGTCAAATGTCTTCATCCACCTTTTTTTCCTTGTGTTTCTGTTCTGTCCCTGCAACAAATCACATAATTTCCCTGTTTTTGTTTTCTTTCTGAATGCCAAAGGGGTAATGAAATCTCCTGTTTCCAGCAGCGCATATCAGCCAGACTCTACAGGCAAACCCTGCCCTCTATAGGGAAGTGGGTGTAACTACAGCCAGCCACTTCATCGTCTCAGAAAGACAGCTAAGAATACTGCATTGAGCATTGATGGGGAAAGACTGCGCTCTACAGGTGAGAGTGTCCAGCTGTGTCAGAGGAAGGAAGTCCAGAGGTTTAAAAAATCTTTGATTTCTGGGGGGACCGGGCCACCCATAAAACTGTCCTGTAATGTCAACAATCCGGTGTACACCATCCCCGTGGATAACGTTCGGGCACAATATCTCATGATCGCATGATCCCGCGTATAGATTATCACGACATCGATTATCATCATCACGTACTTCCGCGGTTAGGATTCATCACGTGCACGGGGGACAGAGTCGGCAATGCCTGCTCGTGTTTCCGGCGGTTATTTACAGGAGGAAGGAACTCCACAATGTGGCTTCATAAAAACTGTAATCAAAACACATCAATCTTTGGACAGCTTTATCCCAATAAGCACGAACCACTGCACCACCACTTTATACGCTGCCCTTTACGCTTGCGTTCATAGTCCAGGCGGCTAATCTCTGTCCTGCTGTGTTGCCCCGTGGTAACACAAAGTGTTGCCTAATTAATGTATTCCTCCAGCCGTCTCTGAAAGAATATCTCTAAAGTTAGCCTTATGCTATGGATACTTTTTTGTTATTATTATTGTTTTCGTTTTTTCTTTCTTTTATCTTTATCTTCTGCTTTCTGCTGAATTGCGCACAAATTGACAAACGCTACCCATCTCGACAAATGAAAAGACCTTTTTACTGACGGCAAAAACCTATTAAGATCCTTAACTCCGACACTCCCAAACATCCAGCTAACGTCTGACTTTAATGAAAAAAACCCCAAAACTTTCACAAATCGATTCCCTCTACAACAGATACCGCAGATTAAACTCAAATAGCCCTTCAAATCAGAGTGCACGGCTTTGATAACAGTAACTGTGACCCTCTCGCCGAATTAACACCCACAACCCCAATGCTAGACTGATTATCCTGACTCTGACCTTGTGTTTCTGTTAATTAATGTAATTTCTTTTTTTCTTTTTTCCCCCAATAATCCTCTTTGGTCAACACAAAGCTAGGGTTTGATTAAGCAAGGTGGTGAAAGAGGCCAGAGTCAGTAGCGTCTCGCTAGCCCGACGTCGCTCACTGAACTCCTTTTATGTTCTCTGAAAACCAGTTCACACTCCAGGGGGAAAAATAATCTGTTATCAGTTATTCATGTGCTTGAGTTGCTGGAACATTGTGGTTCAAAGTGTCTGGCACTGTAATAGCAGGCTAATGATTGACAGCCGAGACCTTCCAACGAATAAGACTTTGGCGGTATCTGTTTAACCGCATTCAACTTGGCATATGATAACCGTCACAGCACTGCCAAGAGACCCAGTGATAGACTCAGTCATCCTCCTGAGGCGCATGTTTTTGTGTTTCTGCACAGGCAGGACGCAGGCGCACGCACCCTGCTGTGTTCTCTACTTGGTCTCGATTAACTGATTTGTACAATTATGTTCACTGTTAATTATTAATCAAATGACTTTGCCTGGCCCCGCACGACTTGATTGGTCCACCTGGTTCCTCTGGGGCACGCCCCTCTGCCACTGGAATAACACACGGCAACTTGGCTTGGCATGCAGGAACCCGTGTGTCAGACTTCACACGACACACGGGCCTGCTGACTGACACCGGTGCTGTTCACGTGCAGTTTCTGACAGCTCCTCTGTCATGTGTTCCCAGGTCATGCTTTGTGCACCCTGACTGGTCAATCAATCCACACGCTAAATGCTGTCACGACGCAGAACTTTCATTCTGATGACAGTTGCCTAATTTAACGTGGTCAGGCTCACTCAATAGCCGCACAAAATCTTGTCAAGTTCGTAGCAGGCCGTCTGTTTAGCAGCTTATCATGCGCCATAATTGGTTACCCATTAGCCTGACAGTAATATACGGGTATCAAAGGGACATTTGATTCTTTACTCAGGCCTAATATTTAGGAAAGTAAGCTGTGTGTGAAAGACAAACGTTTAAAGTGATTTGTTGCGTTTAACACTTTAGTAGATGAAGGAACACATTTTGTTTACAATTTCTGTTGTTTATTGAACAGATTTTTTTTTTTCAAAATTTTCCGGCGTAGCGGCAGTGCTTTCAGTAATGAACACAATGAGTTTCATGCTCAAAATTATTATTACTATTGTCTTCTACAGCGTAAGAGACTTCTGTTGCATTGTGGATAGATCCATAAGGGGTGCTCTTCCATTTTTCTTTTTCTACGATTAATATTGAGGTAATTCATGTTAAACAAAATAAACTTGCTCACACAAACAACCACCGACTGTTAAGACTAATCACAAAGCCTGGGGCTCTATAGTTTTATTTAGAGCTGATGGAATCCACGCCATGATCTTACAAGTGACAGGGAGGTTTTTCTGGATGCGCCGAGGAGGTCCTAATACCCTAAGATACGGGTGCGGTCAGATAAAGCGTTACTGACATCAAAGATCAAGTCAACACGCATTAATGCCACAGTGGTAATAAAGATACAGAAATATCTTACCAGCCCAGTAATATTGCTGACAGCTCCACTGCTCCGCCCACTGCTCTGTGAAGCTTTGACCTCGTTCCGAAGACCAGGGCAGTTGCCTGTGTTCGCCGACCGGTAATCAACGTCTCATACTCCTGCACACGACACAGGTGAGTTCGGCCCACGGGCGTTCAGCAACAGCAGCGACGCTACACCGGAGAACTCAGCTGACACGCACAGAGGAGGTTAACACTGGCTCTCAGCACCGCACGCGGGCACTCAGCAGGGCCACGCAACCCGACACGGCATCGCTCAACACTGTTCAGGAACATACTCAACACAACCCACAGGCCTTGAGGGGAGGGTAGCACTCAGCGCAGATCAGTGGCAATGTGAAGGAAACGGGCTTTTGTTCTTTTAATTATCATTAGATTTATGAAGTGCAGAAAATAACAGCAACGCACCAGCCAGTGATATTGTCTCATTGGGTGAACTTTATTATATGCAGTGAAAGCATACAATGGGCTAAAGGGCTACTTTGAGTGGTGCGGGGTGGGGTGTGATGCAATGCCTTGAAGAATGGGGGGTGTTCTGTACCAGATGGGTGGGCAGGTTTGACTTGCCGGTGCAGCCTTGAGCATGGGAGAGAGAACAACCGTGTGAATGGCTATGTGCTCTTTGTTCCCAGGATGTGGAAGATCACACTGCTCCTCCTGGCCGTGACTGGTAGGGGTCTTGTTTTAATATCCCTAGTGAAGCCTATTCCCTCAGACTTGGAGGAATTCAAAGCCCCCATAAAACACATTCCAATGGAGTTAGGTCAATTAATCCTAATAATTAAAAGTCAAAATATTGGGAATGTATGTTGAATAAATCTTAGGAAATTCCTCGATATATCCAATGCAACGTGTAATACGCGGAAATCACAGTGTGAGTTTGCTTTGTTGTCTGTCCAGGCCTTCATGCCATGCCCCTGCGTGATGACGCTGAGGGCCTACTCCGATCCCAGGCTGCGGTCCCAGTGGAGTTCTGCCGACAGGGCACCCAGCCTTCCCGGGCCCACCTAGTGGACCTGAAGACCGGACTGCTCACGAATCATGTCAACGAAATGGACAGGAGAGTCGGGGATAGTACGTATCAACAACCCACATTTGTGTTTGTACGGTTTGTGTGTGTGTGTATGTGTGTGTGTGTGTACAGTGTGTGTGTGTGTTCGTGTGTGTGTGTTTGTGTGTGTGTGTGTGTGTTCATGTGTGTGTGTGTGTGTGTGTGTGTGTGTGTGTGTGTACAGTGTGTGTGTATGTGTGTGTGTTCGTGTGTGTGTGTGTGTGTGTGTTCGTGTGTGTGCGTTTGTGTGTGTGTGTGTGTGTGTGTGTGAGTGTGTGTGCGTTTGTGTGTGTGTGTGTGTGTGAGTGTGTTCTGAGGTTCTGTGTTCAGTTAGTCCAGTCTCTCTCTTCCCACAGTCTATGTCCCACCATCCAATGACCAGTTCAGACAAGGCACACAGAATTCTCAGGCAGTTCTGGTGGACAAAAAAACCGGCCTGATGATCAATCCCGTCGGGGAGATGAAGAGGACCTATGGGCACGGTGAGACACACGAGGGGGGTGAAGTCACATCGTACTAAATGTTTTATCTTAAAAATAATCAAACAGGCTTATGGTAAATTTCACAGTTAAACTTAAAATTTCGATGACGCAGTTGGAAAATTGGCAGACAACTTCAGTAATAATGAGAAAATGGTTTGGCTTCTTTAAATAGCACAAACACAGGTGAAGGGTACCATTAACAGGGTTTTACACAAGATGCTAAAGTTCAAGAACGATTAACCTGTCACAATCAGTCTATGAGGCAGAGGGCTCACAGTTAAACCCATTCATTCAACTTATTTGTGATAATCACCAAGTAATAATATTTACGGGACTTGACAGAAGTAATTGGATAAGACAAAATGAACGCACGGTGTATTCAAATCGCAAAACGAGAGAGCAGGCAAAGACCTGATTGATAATAACACTATTATAACAATTAGTGAAGCACATGTTATCTGTGAAGCTAGGACCGGTTTGTAAGAGGACAGAAGCCTGAAAATGAAAATGACTCAGCGCATGATTTTTTTTTCTTCATTAGAGTCTTTTGAAGCCTTCTGTGGTTCTGTCGAATCTGTTCTCACTTGGACATTACAGCAGTTTAGCACAAACTGTGTGCTTTACCTGCGATCGTGCGCTTTCTC
This sequence comes from Hiodon alosoides, assembly GCA_025775065.1. Classification (NCBI taxonomy): domain Eukaryota; kingdom Metazoa; phylum Chordata; class Actinopteri; order Hiodontiformes; family Hiodontidae; genus Hiodon; species Hiodon alosoides. The sequence continues at coordinate 4,104 of JAOYSI010006722.1, read as the reverse complement.
AGCAAAGACATGCACCATTGCTGCACGCCAGATCATTAGTGCACCACAATACTGGTGTGACAGTGTGATTGCACATGGTGTGATTGTGGTGTGATTCGCACGAACTGTGTTCTTTACCTGCGGTCATGCGCTTTCTCAGCAAAGACATGCACCATTGCTGCGCGCCAGATCATTAGTGCACCACCATACTGGTGCGACGGTGTGATTGAAACGTGCACGTAACCCCCTAGCGGTGTATCTGTCTTTCCCCAGTGTATGTTCCTCCCTCCCTGGATGAGTTCAGGCAGGGCACCCAGAACTCCCGGGCCACGGTGGTGGATCTGCGTACCGGAGAAGTGGTGAAGCCCCTAGGGGAGATGCGAAGGGGCTACGAACTGAGTGGTGAGGAAGTTGAACAGTACCCCATTACCTCACGCATTGCTTGTCTCTTTATGATTTGGGGAAAACTTTTACCAATGATGCTATCAGGAAGGAAATCGAGGGGTGTTTAAATGATGCAGGTCCCAGTTTTGTTTGGTTTGTTGTCTGTCCAGGCCTTCATGCCATGCCCCTGCGTGACGACCCTGAGGGCCTGCTCCGATCCCAGGCTGCGGTCCCAGTGGAGTTCCGCAGGCAGGGCACCCAGCCTTCTCGGGCCCACCTAGTGGACCTGAAGACCGGTCTGCTCATAAACTATGTCAACGAAATGGACAGGAGAGTCGGGGATAGTACGTATCAACAACCCACATTTGTGTTTGTACGGTTTGTGTGTGTGTGTGTGTACAGTGTGTGTGTGTGTGTGTGTGTGTACAGTGGGTGTGTGAGTGTGCGATTTCTGTGTGTGTGTGTGTGTGTGTGTGTGTAAAACAGTTTGTGTGTATGTGTGTGTGTGTGTACAGTGTGTGTGTGAGTGTGCGATCTCTGTGTGTGTGTGTGTGTGTGTGTGTGCGCGTGCGATTTCTGTGTGTGTGTGCGTGTGTAAAACTGTGTGTGTGCGTGCCTGTGCGTTTACGAGGGGGGTGAATTAACACATTGTACTTAAGTTTTTTTTTTAAATATATATATATATATATAAAGCAGGTACCCATGGCTCACTTTCCCTAAATTTAACAGTTTTCTTTTTTTGCTTATCTATAGCAACGACTGTACGTCTGATTAGTGTTCAGTGCCAAAGGAGTGTTTTTGCATGCTTGTTGTCAATGTCTGTTACAATTTACAAACTGAAAGCTTCATCACAGGTTTCCAGAATATTTTAGGTTGTGAAATAATTGCTTTCTCGTTTACTTACAAGTGCATTTTGCAGGGAGAAATTAGTCACATGCAAATGACTGCACTGATAATGGATTATTGAAATAGCACCAAACGTGCTAAAACGCCACGGCGCAGCACCATGGCAACAGTGGGATAACAGTGTGATTGAAACGAACCCCCTAGCGGTGTATCTGTCTTTCCCCAGTGTATGTTCCTCCCTCCCTGGATGAGTTCAGGCAGGGCACCCAGAACTCCCGGGCCACGGTGGTGGATCTGCGTACCGGAGAAGTGGTGAAGCCCCTAGGGGAGATGCGAAGGGGCTACGAACTGAGTGGTGAGGAAGCTGGATAATGTGTATGTGTGTGTGTGTGTGTGTGTGTGTGTGTTAAAGTGTGTGTGAGTGTGTGAATGTATGTGTATGGGTGTGGGTCTACCTGCACAGGCTGGTTTCTTCAAAAACTTTTGCCGTTTTAATGCTCGGTAAAAAGCAGTGCAGTCCAGGCCAGATTAACCTTCTCAACCCCATGGCCCTGTGTGCCGCAGGTGAGGCAGCGGAGAAGTTGCATCCAGCGGGGGCTGAAGCCAATTGCCAGGGTGAGGTCATTAACGACAAGTGTTACCGCTTCTTCCCAAGCCCACAGATCTTCAGTGAGGCAGAGGTGAGACTCACACATCACCTTCCCCAATTCACTCATCACTTAAATTAAAGGAAGAATCCTGTATCGGTGACACCGTGTGTAGCACACGAAGGTGTGGACAACATTTTTATACAGTGCCTACAGGAAGTATTCACCCTATGTGCATGGACGCTCTTAACAGTTTATTGTGTCACCTGCAATTCTGATGGTTTTTTATCTTTTGATCAACACCACCTTCTTAACACTTTCAGTGTGTGTGTGCGTGTGTGAGTGTGTGTGTGTGTCAATTAAAACTGAAAAACCTGAAACGTCTTAATTAGGTAAGTATTCACCCCCTTAGCTATGACACCTTATTTAGGTTATTTAAAATAACCTTAGGTACTTCACAACTCATTAAATTACTTTATTATTTTGTTTTATTTTGTTTGTTTCTACTATCATGAAATTGTCCAGGAGTTCTTTCAACACCTTCCAGGCTCGGTGAACCGGGGGGATTTTTCCAGTTTAAATTCCATTAAAATATATCAGGTTGTAACACAAAGGTGTTACAAACCCAAACCATGCTCTGAATACCATTTGAATGCTGAGCTGAGTATTAGACTAAAATAAAACTGGAATGGTGATTCTGTATAATTTTGGTATGCTGATCATTTCCCCCCCCCCCCCCTCAGGTTATATAGCAATTCTATGTCACCCCCCATTTCCTAAATTACTGTACAATTGCCAATATTAACATTATGTTGCTAATTGGCTGTGTTTTATTGCTGTTGCTATCAATCTAATTTTGTTTGTTATAGAGTTTTCTCAAAAATGCTGAAGACATAGCACTTTGCAGAGGAAATAAAAAATGCCACTCCTATTACTCCTGACTGACCCAGAAGATCTGACCGTGGCTAAATGGAGTGGTGGTGTGGTTATCTGTCATCATGAAATGTTTCTCTGTGTCCGTCTGTCTGCACGTGCAGTCCGTCTGCAAACAGCTGTCTCCCAGCGGGCACCTGGCCTCGGTCACCAGCCCTGACCTGCACGCCCGCCTCGTCTTCATGGTGACGGAGGCCAGCAACGGGCCAGTCCTGACCTGGCTGGGCGGAGTCCTACAGGTCAGCTTTCACTTAGCCCTGACAGCTGCATTAATTCATTTACCAGGCAGCGTCATCCTTACTTACTTGGACGTTAAGGCAAAGGGCATATGGAGCCAAAAGAGAAAGGCGAACAAAATAGATACGTCAGCAGTAGCAAAATTTAGTATTTTAGCCTAAATGCTAATTTAACACATTTAACAAGGTACGCCCATAAATTGTGCAACACACAGGTACCAACAGATTCACAACCAATTGAAATAATTTGGGTTAGACGTAGACATTTAAGGGAGATTTGGTCCATTCTAGAATGTGAAAATTAATTTTTTTTTTATTTAAAAAAGTGTAAAAATCAAAATCTATGCTTTAAAAATTTCCCCAAGGGAAAAAATATCTGATGTTATCAGTCCCTTCGTTACAGAGACATCTACTGAATGTAACTAGTATAGCAGCTCTGAAATTTTTCCAATTTACCGTTTTTAAACAAAAACTAAGACAGAAAAAAAATCTTATAGTGCATGGCCAGCATAATTTAGTCACAGACTTAAGACTTTTTCAGCAGGTACTGTGATTAATGATCTCGTTCCAGAAAGTTAAAGATTATTGCATTGGTCTCTTTTATTCTGACTGTATGTGTGTATGGGTTTGCCTACTCCTTTCAGGCTGATCAGTTGCAGTGGACAGACGGATCAGGCTGGAATTACAGCGACTGGATGCCGGGCCAGCCAAAGACAGAGAGAGACTCCCAAAAATGTCTGGAGATGTTCAAGATTGGTGAGATATTGCTTTTAAGGAGCCTAGGGTGGTCTTGCTAAGATTCAGAACTGAGAGACAATATAACTATTCTACAAGTAAATTTGCCTTATTGATCATACTTTTGGGTCACCAAATAAACTCTCCAATTGTAAATCACCTTGATTGCACTTCTATATCTGTAGTACACAGTACACGAGCACAGATACTGTATCAATACGATATGATAAGGCTGTGATAATAGAGCTGAGGGCCTACTGGTCAGAGTTCAGTCACACTTTTCTGAGTATTTATTGCCTTATGTTACATAGTTGATTTAATCAGTGCTGTCAGGTGGAAAGTCATATTTTAAGAACACAACAGTCAATGGAAGGTGTGATATATGATTAATTGTGTGAGTGTGT
>JAOYSI010006721.1:0-12627 GCA_025775065.1 Hiodon alosoides | reverse complement strand
ATTTCTGATTAGTTGTTTTCACCTGTGCGGATACAAAATTCAATGCACGGAACAGAGTTTCATGACTTCTATTTTCGGGGGGATCAGTGTTATTATGTGTTATGCCTTTATGGTAGAATCGTTGGGTAGCCTACCATATAAGACAAAGAGGAGACCTTAAGACCAATGTTGACAAATTCCAGTGCTTCTTACAGTTCGTTACACATCCATATTGCCTTGGATGGGAACAGATCATTGCCTAAATTGTTGTACCGTCTAAACAATTCCCAAGATTTTCAATGAGTGTGGACCATATGCCAGTGTGACGGGGATGGTTGCCAGGCTATCCACCGGAGGTCCGTGCTACGGAGCACGACGACGGATCCGATCTCGCAAATTGAGTGAACTTAGATTGATAGTTGGGAGGTTCTGGGGCGATTCTTTAGTCTCCCCGGGGGTGTGGCGTCTGAAAGGGCTACGAGCCCAGGGACGGCTCCATCACACTCCCAATCCCGCCGCTGCACACTCTATCATCGCATCATTTCCTGAGCAACGGTCCTGTCTCTGTTTTGCACACTGCCGCATTTTTAACAGAGGCTCACCTGCAGAAATAGAATATCTAGATTGGTTACAACTGTGTATTATTCCTTCATATCCAACAGCACTGCTGCCCATTTATCTTTGTCCACGTGAGTCACTGACGATTTGCCAAATATACCAAAAGACACAGCCAATTATTTCTGCAAGCATTTGAATTCTGTGTGAGAGACAGAACTTCCATCGTCATGGATTAGCCTCCAAAGCAGAGTGCGAACTCCCTGCAACGCCCTATGCATGCACATCACGTCTGCCGTTAAAACCTTCTGCAAAAAATAAAAAATAAAAATAACCTTTATGGAAACCTGCTATTCTCTGTGAGTAATCTACACGGCTTGACGTCAGCATGGCAGTGAGTGAGAGAAAGAGAGTCCAGGGGTGGCCAGCGGGTAAATAGCGGCAGGGCTGACCGTGCTCTGGTGAAATCTCAAAACCACCCTATCTAATGAGAATCTGCTTTTCCTTTTCTGGGAAACCAGTAGATAAGGCACGCAGTAGTTCACTCGCTGGTGACACAATGTAAATTTAAAAACTAAAGTTCTTCCCCAATGTTTGTGGAAAGGATTGGTGTTATAGAAATAGTTATTCCTGTAGCACTTCTAAATTTCCTTTCCCTAAACGTTTATTAGGGCCCAAACGGACAGATCATTCCTACAGATTGGTGTGTCGGACTTGGGGCCCTGTTACAGTGACGGTTATGGCCGCCCGGCTCGCCCATTACAGTGACAGTGATTATGGTGCCAGACCTTGATGTCTAATTAAACGATTAAAAACCGGACTACCATTGGCTTTTAAAGCAGGGTGTGGCATACTCTGGAGAGATTCGTTGTTATGAGGGTGAAAAAACAGATAGTAAGCACAGTCTGATCCATCACTCATAAACATTTCCTGTGGGAGTACAAAACGTGATTAAACGCCCCTTTATTCATGCATAGCGATGGACTGAATATATTCATCCATCTAGCCCATACACTTTTTTTGTACCGTTGAGGGTTATAGAGAATAGCAGATGTCTGCAGGAATGTGTACCAAATGAAATTTTAAATGCTGGGAAAGGATATGAAATATGGCGGCAGACTTGCGTCTCATCAGAGACCCGCACCGCGTGATTGTGCAGTGCAGCAGCAGCCGAGGAGAGACAAAACTGACAAGGTGAGAAACTAGGCCACGCTGGTGGCATTCACGGGCGCAGACGATAGCGAGAGTTTCTCAGGTAAGAAATCACAGCGACAGCAATGCCACTGGAGGAGCCCGTCATCACAGCCTCGGCGGTGGGTGGTATCTGCAATTTCGGCGGCACCCGGCTGGCTGAACTGACTTTTTAATCCTCTGTCTCTCTCTCTCTGCTTCACGTTGACACGCGTGCGCACGCATGTTCACATTTTGAGCTGTTGAGCTATTTGCACATTGTGTGACACAGTTGACTCTTATCAGTGTTACGGCCTTGATCACCCGAGACTCAATCTCTGTGTTGCGTCACGCACCTCCAGTTCTGCAGAAATCACATTTACCTACGCTGCTTGTAGTTTGATGTGGGTACATTTTTTAAATATGAACCCAAATAACCATTGCTTCAAATGTTGAACAAACTGAACTGAAAGCAATGTTAGTTATCTCCTCAAAGAGGAACATTTTGGTACCAGTAGTAAGACCGCAACCCTTTTTCCACACCCCTACCCCCGCACACTCGAGATACAAACCCCCCCGCACACTCGTGATACACAAAGGGGCCTTTCAAAACATCACAGGCAAGACAGACCCAGTAACAATTCTCCCTGCCTATGTTGCTATTTTTATTATAATTGTTTCTGTTTTGCAAAAATCTGACATGCATCAATCGTTGCAATCATTCAAATCAGCCAAAAAAAAAATATATATATATAAAACAACCTCGCCCTTTGTAGGCTCATTATTATCGTCCCAATCTCTGTCCTTTGTCGCAGCCTCTCGCCCGGTCATCGATTGTGAGATTTCAGCGAGGCTGGTGAAAGGCCTGGTGTGAATCTGTGACACTATCAAGCTGTGATCTCACCCTGAGAGCTTTGTAACATCCCAGACTTATCCTAACATGCTCATTCTCGGCATGCCGGGCAGAACTGCTTATGTGGAAGTTTGATGAGATCCCTTCCACACGTTTGATGGGTTACTGGAAACCGAACAGTTTTGCACAGTTGTCATGGTAAAAACATGTGCATTATGTGCAGATTTTAAAGGGGGCCATAATTATTTATTCTGAGATACATATCACAAATGAAAAATGCAGCATCCCCCATTAGAATGTAAATCCCTTCAAAACCCCTGATCTAAAAACCAGGCTTTTCAGGACAGACTTCCTGTCAGGTAACGAAGGCTTGTGAAACATTCTGATGCTGAGTCCAGTTCTTTTACCGATATATTGGCTGATGTATTTCCACTCCAACATACCGACGACTGTCGGTGCGCAAAAAAAATGACTGGCTTAATTCATAAATGTAAGACTATCCCCACCTAGTGGCTGAGTTTGCTGTTCCTTCTCGCAGCAGTTTCATGCTCTCATGGAAAACAGGCATGGCTGTTTAGTGGCTTCAGTGTAAACTGGCGATCGCCGTTCTCTGCTGCCTGATTCTCCATCCCCCTCATCAAGCAGGCGTGAATGTACGGTCGAGACGATGCGTTCATATCTTCCCTTTATCTGCTCTTGTAGACCTCAGGGGTCTCGGGTTTTGAGGTGAGCAGTGTGTCTTCTGACTACGTGATCTTTGCAGTCTGAACATGCTTGAGCGTTTGTAAAACCTTGCCGCATTGGGATCGAGGAGTGGTGCAGAGAGCACTAGGAATTCCACAGATGCAATCTAAAGATGGATTGGGAGCTGTTCTGCTCCAGTAGTGTGCATGGAAACCTGTGCCGTATTGACACCTCCTGTCAGCGACACACCATGGATGGGCAGCACAAAAAAGTGACAGGTCGAATAGGAAGTGACTGGCCAAAGCAGGCCTGCCCTCAGTTCTGTTCTTTTCAGTGCTGAATGGACGGTTGCTAAATGGCAAAGTAATGATTCCCACTACACTGAGAACAGAAGTGTTTCAAAGGTTGCACCAAGGACACTTGGGAATTGAGAAAGCAAGGAGGCTGGCCAGATAAACTGTCGATTGGCCAAGCATGAACAGAGGCATTACAGACATGATTGCCAATTGTCCATCGTGTATTACTCACCAGCACAAACAGAAACCACCCATTATCACTGATCTCCTCCAGCAGCCCTGAGAGAAAGTGGGGCCAGATACATTTCACTTTCAGGGGTAGGAATATCTCTTGGCAATTCACTATTTTGCTACCTTTCCAGAAATAAAATCTAAGAGAGGGATACACAGGGAGAGATGAGGCTTAACTGCGCAGCTATAATTTTACTCGTACAGCAGAAAAATGTTAACTTTACCCTTTGCTGTTCAGGTTTTAATTTCAAGTAAAGTGCAAGGATATGCATTCCTGTTAATACTCAAAAGCCTGGGGAACACAGGCCAATAAAGGAGTTTGAATTACACTTACATGTGGGGTCAGTCAGAATGCATACAAACCCCTGCTTGTCAGAAGAATCAGCACTTCACTTATTTCTGGCATAAGAACCTATAGACCCAAGAAAGGTTGGACAATACACCACCCACCACTACTCAACAGCAGACGTCTCAAATCTCACCATCGCAGCACCATACGAGGTACAAAACAAGGGACAAGAAGACCTCAGACGACATCAAGTGCAACGCAGGGATTTTAATGACACCGTGCAGATACATGCAATCAACATTACGATTATTAAAATATCTGCATCCAGACAGGCCCGGACTGGCTCAGGAAATGCCTGATCCAGATAAGCACGACACAAGTCCACTACTCCACGCCTGGTCAGCAGCAAGCCGTGTTGCCGAGCATCTCCAGAGCCTCCTACCCATAGCAGAGAAAACCGCGCTGGTCTGCTATTGGCATCTAGCGCGGCTTCCTTTTGTCCCACAGTTGGAGATTCTCTGCTGCTTTGTCTTCAATTACAATACAAAGTGCTTTGTGTGCATTTGGTGCTCAAATACTTTAGCAGTGCAAAAAAAAAAAATAAAAAAAAATAACTTAGCATCTCGTCTCCCTTCTACTAGTGGACCCTGGTAGCAAGAGAAATGGGGGAGGGGAGGGGGCGATATGCTGGTTAATGATACTTGTCATTAAAAAACTAAAACGATACACACTATGGAAATGGTAATGAGCCGACACAGGACGGTCTGCTTTTACACCTTGTAGAGAAGCCTTACCCCTTCCCTTTTGGCATGGCGGAAACTCTGACTCATCGAAGTCATTACTTCTGGGTCTCGGACACGCAAGTGTCTTACAGGGTAGCCGTCTCCGCGTGGGTTTCTCTGTGGAATCACACAGCAGCCGTGAAGTTAAAATGCCACGGGAGGACAAAAACATTGGGCCAAATCGCCGCTGGAGCACAAAAACCACACCCTAGAAGAAACGCCTCATCAAGTAGAAGAGCTACGGTCCATCTTCTGAAACAACTGCTATGAATTGGTACAACCCCCAGCTATAGGACGAAAGAAATATAGATGCACCTTGTCCTTGTGAAGAGCAAGACTTCCAGGACTTGGATCTTTGTTTAGTGCCACAACTCTCCCAGCTCTCCTCATCGGATTCCACTAGGTATTCTCTCCGTTGTTTTTCTGGAAGAAGAAGTAGAACACTGCTACTGGCACTTTTTAAACCTACTAATTTAATTAAACTTTTGTCAAGAGCTTTAAATAATTACCATTTACAGTGCATTGAAACAAAGGTCCAACAAACCCACGTGGTCAACGGGAGAAGGCTCAAAGCAAACCGATACGCCAACAAAAGGGAAAGCACTTACCCACATGAGGTCTGGATTGAGCATGCCTCAGTTCCTGGTCTTTAGCCAGAGCCTTGTGCTCCTCACAGCACCTGGGACCCCTCTGGTGCCTGTGGTCCTGGTCATCTAGCTCCTCCCCATACCCTTTCCTCAGCACCTGCTTGGAGGCTTGTCGGCCGTAAAGAGGCTGCGGTTGCCTCCTAGCCTGGTGCTGCTTATGCGAAGGCATCGTCATCCGAGGCTCGCACACGCTTCGGAGCGCCTCTCCCTCGTTTTCGTCCTCTTCTTCGATCGCCTCCTCATCAGTGTCCCCCCTTTCTGGATAGTCACAATTCCCCAGTCCAGACACAGGGGGTGTCCTTCTCCTCCTTGTTTCCTTGGACAGACGCGAGCCACAAGTTGCACACTTTCTCCTCGGGCAGATCGGAAACTCCTCCTGGCAGGGCCCTTCGGGCACGTATCCGTCAGGGTCCCGAATCTCACCGGAGGCTGGCAGGAGCCTCCCACCGCTCGTGTACATGTGACCCGGAAGCAGATCCAGGTCCTCTAGGTCAGTGGAGAACAACTCATCCCTGGAGGATAGCTCTTCCAAGGAGGGACTGAGAACACTCTGGCGCTCCTGAGACACTTGGGGGTAATAGCTGTAGTAGAAGGCGTTTCCAAATGAAGATAAGTAGCTGGCTGGAGGGATGAGGGAGGAGGACACTGAATCCACACACCACAGGGGGCTGACCTTCTGCAGCACACTAGTCGTGGTCACCTTGTCAACGGGCAACCGCAGTATTCGGTACGGCAGATCTTCCATGTCGAGTGTGGGCTTTTCAGGAGCGTCTTTTTCCTCTACTGTACCGGGAAGGGAGGACACCATGGATGGCTGGACTTCACTCTGCTTGACCATCTCCTGAGACAGACAGCCAGAGGGTTCAGGAGAACCTGTTTGGGGGGAATCAATGCGTTGGGTCAAGACCCCATCGTTTTCCGGTACGTCCCTTAGCTGGCAGTTTGGTCTGGGCTTTGCTCCACCAGCGTTAAGGTCCTCGCCATCAGGAGTGATGGTTTGCAGGTAAAGTCTCTCAGGGACACAGCTCTGATCGCACGAGTCAGGTTTCTCCACCACCATCTCCTCGTGCACCGAGGAGCTGTCGAGTGGCAGCACGCCATCCGAGCCTACGGACCAGCCATCCTCCTGGCTCAGGTTCTGGCCCAGTTCTTCACTGTAGATGGCCGTAACGGAGTCACTGAACAGCGTGGCGGGCAAAGGTGAAGAGACGTCGCTCGACTTGCCCCTGGCAGGCCTGCACCTCTGCGGCAGCGGTTCCAGACCCTCGCCCTGGCCTCCCTCTGGCCCCGCAGCCTTGGGAGCCATGCCCAAGTTGCACCCTTTCACCGACTCCAAACTCACTCCGCAGGCCCGGAGCCTGTCCAGGCTTTCCATCAGCTTGTTCACGGCGTCACTGGGGTCAGTCTGAGCCTCCGAACAGGCGGTTTCCCGTCGCACGCGTGATTGGTGGTGGTGGTGATAATGGTGCCGGAACCGGACGTCGTAGTTGGCAGGATGGAAGTGCGGGTTAAACATTCGCCTATAGTCAATTGGTTGCATGGGTGCGTGTGGCATAACGTAACCTGGGTACTGCATGTACGGGTATGGAGCCATATATGGACGCGCAAAAGGCATACCTAAAGGAACAGCAAAAATAACACGCAAGTGTAATTGCAGTAGTCTGACAAAGCTCGATTACCTGTACAGTGTTAAATCATATCGTAATACCTTCCCAGCAACTGCTTTTCTCACATAGGTTGCTACACCATTCTTACGTTACGAAAATAGCCAAGTTTTAACACACAACTTCTCGCACTAAAATCACTAATGAAAAGGCAGAAGGTAAAAAAGTAAACCCTACCCGCTCCAGGTATTCCATAGTGATTAAACGGATTGTTCATTTGCCATTGGTACATGTAGTAAGGTTGAGACGGTGGCTGAACGTAAAAAAAGGGTCTTGTGTGATTAATCGGGTGTGGTTGTCCACTTCCCATTGAATGTGGAGGGCTGGTCACGTCTGCAATGAAGAGAGCCGTCACACAACACTAAAACGGCTCACTCTTCAGATATGGGCTTCTAATAAATAAGCGCGAGTTTACACGTCGGTTAAAACGCGAAGGAAAAACAACGTTACCTTCCATTTCCTTCTGTGTTTCAAGTCAAAAACAAGGCACAGGACACAAACCACAAAATACTGTGAGGGAGAGAAATAAAATAGAAAATCGTCAATTATTAAATCTAGCGATTTAATAATTTAAGCACAAACCAAAACGGATTACACTTCATCCAACCAGACAATAATACAAATCTGAAATGTAAAAAATATATAGTCTGGAGTTATATGTCGTATTGTGGGCCGCAACGAACCTATGTTTATAAATGCTTCGGCGAGTCAAAAATAATAATAATTTGACAAAAGTAGAAAGTACCAACCGTAACCGTGACGTGTGCAATATATTTAGTGCGCCCATAGAACAGTGCACCTTAACAGTAATGATTAAAATGTTTGTATGTGTATATATCGCTTCTGTTGCCGGTTAATCTGGGTTTTTAAAAAAAGCAGCAACACCTTTCCTCCAATTATTTCCCAATCAACTGCCACACAAACAGGTGTTGGGGAAACCACGAACGGGTCTTCTAGGCTTCCCCTTTAATCAGCGGGACATTGACCAAGCATTTTAAGCTACTAAAAGCCAAATAAAACGTGAATCTCGCATGAACCCATTGGTTTATATAAACATCAACATAAGTGCACATATATTAAAGCAAGTGTCAAATATCCAAAATGTATCAAACTTTATGGAGCACACAAATAAGTTGTAAATATTTGCTGATTCTTTCAATACGGGCGATTACAGTTGTAACATATGGTTACAACTAGCTAACAGATATAGAAAATTTAAATTCCCATTTTAACCGCGCTGTATTAGCTAAATGGTTTTCCTTCGACCTGTCTGCTATTACATTGTCGTTTTACATCGTTGCACTGGTTCAACAGATTTCTCTACAGTTGCTATATCGGCTTCTCCGGTAGGGGTCAACCTCGCCCTGAAAACACGCTTACGCAAACAGCTAAGCTAGTTGTTGGGCGCATGCCTACTATCCTCATTTGGCCTCTGTTGTGCGGCAGGGCGCGTGCGTCGTCTGCGGAGGTTCCCGTGCTGCTTTCGCCGTAATTGTGCAAATTTGGCTTCCGGAGCTCTTCACTGTGTACGTTAACGGGTTGAGCAAGCGTGAAATTTATTTGCGATGTTGGCTTGCATTTGTTAAACTCTCAAATGTCATGAAAAAATCTGATGAGAAACACTTGCGTATACAATACCGGTGTCACATTTAACACACAGAACATCACAGGTAGCGATTTAGCTACTTTGAAGGACCTCGGATTTGTTTTTTTGGCTTTGTTTTTTTTTTTTTTTTTTCCTTTTTAAGAGCAGTTGCTCGATGAGTAAGCTGTTTGCCAAGAAATCTATATGTGGGTGTAATTCCTGACTGTGTCCAGCCAGGAGGTACCCGGAAGGGAAGGCGCGGAGCTGCCGCCGCTGTGATCTATTATTACTGTAGTGAAGGTTGGGCAGTGTGAGCGGGACCCAGCGGAGTGGCTGGAAGAGTTATTACCAGTGTTTCCAGGCAGCGGAGACCAAGGTAAGATGACTGTCATCCGAAAGGCCTTAATCGACCCATGGCCATGTTTCGATGACAAATTTCAGGTGGGGGTGGAGGAATGGGACTGTATTCGGCTATGGAAGGGGGCGTTGGGCGCCAAGTGTTGTGGCAATGTCCGGGCTTTTTTGCTAACGCGCAAGGCCACTCGTAGTGTTTTTTTGTTATTGAGGGTAATGTGTGGCCTAGCAGTGAGGATGTGGTGCCCCATCAGGGGCCGCAACATACAACGCTGCTTCGCTTCCACGAAACGCACTTGGGCATAAGGGCCTGTCGTAAACGGTACGCAATTCGTCGTCCTTAAATGCTTTTGAACCGATAGCATTTTAATGAGAGAGACTGGATTGTTAGCTTTGTAGTCAGCTAGCCAGGGAAGTTGTAACGTTTGGGCACTGAAGGAGATCTCTCTAAGACAGCGGACTACATCAGTTAAGTGACTAAAACTGTAGGCTTGTTGATTTATGTTTTTATGGGGTAGTTTTAAAAATTATTATAATATATTGGTTCTCGAGAAAGTTTCACATCAAGCGTGTGGGTAACTACCGTCATAACCGTAAAAATGCAAAGCCATAAACCACAGAGAACAGAAACTGCGCTTTAGTATCAAGCTTCATTCAGGACGGAAACACGCATTACACAGATCTAATCAAATGAAATTGGTGTCAAAATTACTTTTTAGTTTCTTTCTTAACTATGTTTAGCCGTTATGTAATCGACAGTTCGGTATGTAATTTGTATGCATAGAAACATGGTTCAACATTATAAACTACTATTAAATTTACTAGTTTTATGGATAACCGGGAACCGTAACTAAATAGATGTCTTTATTGTAGCAATGTGTAGGATACACTTTTTGTTTGGAAAATACGCCGCGATGTTGTAGTAGTCGTGCTTGTGTAATGCAAGGTTGGAATGTACCGTCAATGTGTTCTCACCTCAATTGAAACTTCTATATTTATTGAATCTCTATCAATGGAAGGTAAACATTTAATGATTAAAACAAATATTGTTAATGCAAATTAAACATTACTTATTTCATACTAGTCCTTTATGTATCTGTAGCAATACTTAAAAAAAAATTAAAACAGTAAAGCACTAATTTTAGTAATCCCACTCATACAATTTATACTGCCAGCTATGCTTGGATTACCTGTAATCATGATACACCCAACAGAGTAATGACATTGAAAGGTGAGGGGGAAAAAACAGGGCAGGCTCGGTACTCATTAGTGAGAATGTTTTAAATGCGGTTCTGTGTTCTGTGTTCTGGTTCCTTCTGTCGCATGTCTAACTGTATCGCCTGTCCCTGTAGGGGCCCGGGTCCGAGACCGGCACTGACGTAGCGGTGTGGGCAAAGCCCGTTACCGCCCCAACTACCTCCCATCCCCATCCGCCGTGTAATTGGATCTGCTCCGGAGCCCCTCGCCCACCTGTCTCCAGAGAAACCGCGGACGGCGCTTAGGCTCCACACAGGACAAGCGACGGTCGCCCAGCTGCTATTCCCCACCGTGTACCTCAACACAGAGACCCACTGAACAGTCATAGGAACACGCCTCTCGCTCACCGGCGGCGAGCTTGCGTTCTGCTCCCTGAGTTTGGGTTGACTGCTTCCGGCCACGTGACTCGGACCCAGGGCACGGTCCGTGGGATGCGACCATGTCGGACCTCAGCGAGCTCAGGCCGGTCAACACGGACTACGCCGTCTCCCTGCTGGAGCAGCTCAAGTTCTTCTACGAGCAGAAGCTGCTGACGGACGTGGTGCTGCAGGTGGAGGACGCCGAGTTCCCCTGCCACAAGATGGTGCTGGCCACGTGCAGCTCCTACTTCAGGTGAGCGCTCTTCCTCTGTCCGCCCTGCCCAAAAACAACGTCCAGGCACGACACAGGAGTGAGACGCTAGTTTGCTTGGTTGTGTGCACAGTGATGACACGCAGCCAAATCGCATGCCAGGAACGTGAAAGAGTTGCATAAACGAAAGACGCGGACGTGTACCGTGAGTAGGCCTTGCTGCTATAGGGACAGAAACTGGCCGTGCGTGGTTATGGTTTAGCCGGGCTAACGTGAGCCCCTGGTTCCATTTTAACATCAGGGAACAAATGATGTGATACAATTGCTAGATGTTTTTGGGGTTCACCCCCCCCCCCCTCTACTGAAATTTTTCTTATGTTTGTCATCAGAAAGCTTAGGCATGCCGGCAGCGAAGTTACAGGGGCGTGTAACAGAGATGTGTAACAGGACAAACCGCAGGTCTGAGTGGAGCTATAGCCCTGAGGAGATAGTAAGTGAATGAAAGTGAAGGGTGTGTTGGGCCTTTTGTGGAAGTGGATTTGTGGTGTCTGAAAAGAGTTGGCTTGATCACTCATCATAGTTTTACAGGGAAATAAGTTAGTCCTTACAAACGAGAAGAATCCGACACACCTAATGTGCTACTGGAGATCCTGAAATATGCTGCACTTCACGGGCATGTTCATGTGAGGTTCACCAGTCGCGCGACACCCAGTTCCTTGAGTTTTAGGTCAGGACGCCATGGAGTCCAGTGGTTATGTATTCCTCCCGTTTCACACTTAGTAGCTGCTCCGTAGTATACCCTGATCCTGACCCTGTTTGATCACTGGGCTGTTTCAGGTGCGCGTCTCTGTCCTCCGTAGTATACCCTGTTTACTGACTGGGCTGTTTCAGCTGTGTGTGGTAGGACTTCTTACCCAAATAAATCCTGGTGCATATTAACACGGGCCAATGCTCTGACCGGAGGTAGGTTGTACCAATGCTGTTGTAACTCCCCCAGCTCCATAACGAGATTGGGACAAATGCACGCGCTCCGTATGTCGACGTCTTGCGAAGGACAACACCCGGACTTGTGCAAGATGCTGTGGACGCTAACGGTGGGCTCTGCCCTTCTCCTCCCGCCCGCAGGGCCATGTTTATGAGCGGGCTGAGCGAAAGCAGGCAAAGTCACATCCATCTGCGGAATGTGGACCCCACCTCCCTGCAGATAATCATCGCCTACGCCTACACGGGTAACCTGGCCATCAGCGACGGCTCGGTGGAGCCCCTGTACGAGACGGCCTGCTTCCTCCAGGTGAGGCTCCTCCCACCGCTCGACAGGTTCAGACGGCGTGCCGCCCTCGTCACCGCGCTGTAGTTTTATTTTACATTGCCATAGCAAAGTTGTGTTGATGCGATTACAGCAATCGGTGCGTTTTCCTGTGTCTCGAGCAGTTCCATATGAAAGACTGAGCTCGCGTACCTGTGCTTTTCTCTGCTCAGGTGGAGGACGTGCTGCACCAGTGCCGGGAGTACCTGGTGAAGAAGATCAGCGCGGACAACTGCGTTCGGATGTTGAGCATCGGCGACCTGTTCAGCTGCGCCGAGCTGAAGCAAAGCGCCAAGCGCATGGTGGAGCACAAGTTCCCGGCCGTGTACCGTCAGGAGGCCTTCCTGCAGCTGTCCCACGAGCTGCTGGTGGACGTGCTGAGCAGCGACAACCTCAACGTGGAGA
>JAOYSI010006720.1:0-12628 GCA_025775065.1 Hiodon alosoides | reverse complement strand
CCCCCCCCCCCCCCCCCCCCCCCCCCCCGTTGCGTTGGTTGGACGAATGTTGATTGAACCACAAATGGAAAGACAGGGAGGCGAGAAAGCAGAGATGGCACCTTTAAAAGATACGGTTTTACTTCCAAACGGGAGCAGCGGAGGGATTAGTCGAAGCACGATGCTTTCCTCGTCATTAAATACGTAACCGTTATCTGCCAGAGGATTAGCAACATGACAGAATGGAGCCATTTTTTTTTAACTCAGGAATTACACAAGGGGCTGCACGGGACCTCATGTGATTCCCGTTATTGAAATGGCACGGATAAACAAAATGGCAGCCCAACCCCCAGCTCATTAGTGATGGACCTTCTACCAGAGGGCACTGTATTTTCTCACGTTGATGGAAAGAGGCAAATTGCTCAAAGCAGGCAAAGTAGGCATGCGTCTTAAATTCCCCAATACATTATTTTAATTCTCCATTTATGCCCACGCAGTTTAATTTAGTGTGTTCTTCCATTCATACATCAATTTATTCAATAAATCATTCAATAATCCATTGATTTCATTTTTATTTATTTTATATGAAATATTCAAAAAGATCTGTGCTCCTCTAAATCATTCCACTTTGAGCTGAAACAAAACAGTAATTACGACATATGCTTTGTCTTTGTGTACAGAACAAAATGAACCCAAATGACTGGTTACGTAATGGAGTAGACGCTCAATAAACTCCTGAAAAAAACATTGAAGTGTCCCCCACATACAAACATAGACGTGCAACGACGTCCCTCACATACAAACAACTTGGCGATCTATTAGCAACTGTAGTTGTGGCCTTGAACTTCTTTATGGTGGAAACTATAGTGAAAACTGGTAAATTCTCTTGCAAGTGAATATTTTTACAGCCATCTCCGAACTTCTTAACATCCTTGACATCCTTGAGTTGGGTTCCCTGGCCTTTACCATGATGTGGATGTAACTGAAGGAGTTCCTTTCTACCGCGTTATACTCCAGTCAAAACTGAATGCTTCTGCTGGTGGTGGTGGAGGACCGGTATATCAGAGTCTGCAGGCTCCACCCACGGGCCATCTAAGGAGTTCCTGGGTAAAGTTGCCAAAGAGGATCAGGGCGAACCACTATTGGGGACAAGCGAAAAGCATGGAGGGTGTTGGTGGAAGGTCTTGTAATTGCTTATAACAACAGATTTGTTGGTGTACGAATGCAGGATTGGATCAACCTGGATTGGAATTGAGAATTTTGGACTGGATTTTGGACAATGGACCGGATTTTTGGACAACCTGGTGATTTGGACCATTTATAAGGAAGATAATGTTGTGCTACGTAATCTTAAACTCAAAATGCCCAAAACAGCGCATTAACCTGAAACATATGCTGGTGCTGCACTAAACACTAAATCTTTTTTTTTTTTCACTATGTAAATTTATTTAAAATGAAAATACTCTTGAAATAACATTTTGAATCCTGAAGTCTGACGGTGTGAAAAACAGCAATTATCTCCTGTAGATCCTTCTGAGTGCAAACCTTTATTCCAGCCCTAAATTAATTTATGCTCCACTTTTTGTTTGTTGCTCGGTTGTTATATTTAAATAATTGCAATAATAATTACAAAATCTACGAGTGCAGTCTCAAGGCTATTCTGAGAACATATGTCACACTAGCTTTACTACCACATTCAATTTTCAGAATCCAGTGATTGAGAGATTTTCCACGGAAATACACCCAAATGCAAAAATCCAATTAACGATAGGTGAAGAGCATATTAATAAGGTGTAATGGTTACACTAAGCAAAGCTGATGAGAAGGGAATAGCAAGAAGGGAGAATTGACTTAGCGTGATGTGAAAGCGGATACGGATGGCAGTTCCCGCATTGGGAATTGTTCCACTATTTCGCTATGTGGACTTCCCTTGAGCCGCAACACACATGATCATAGACAGCAAACAATTATCAGTCAGTGAATTAATAAAAAACAAATCAGTTGGAATATTGTTTTCCATTCGTATATAAGGCAGCTCAGGTGTTGTAATACATATAGGTATCAAGTTGAGATCTTGTAATTGTACGTAATGTTCAGTTTTAACTGCAGACATAATGAAATTGTGTATAGTCATAGTTAATCATATATGATTTATAAGAAGAAATGAATAGCTAAATGTAAATGAACATTTCATCTGCTTGGAGAGACTTACTGTCCCCTAAAGATGGGAGACAATTATTTGGATAATGGTCCTTGGCCAATAAGCTGCAGATAGGCACTGTCCATTTAAACCAACCCAGCCTCTCTCAGCTGATGCTTGCGACCAATAGCATAGGTTGTCTATTACAGCCAGGAGAATTGGAAACACCCAGCCATAGGGCAGAACCACTTCCTGAAAGACAATATAAAAAGAGAGTGAGAGCGCTGTATGTATTTGTCTGAGAGCTGTCCGTATGAGTGAATGCTGTTTGTGAGTACCGTGTGTGTCAGAGTCTGCGTGTCGGAGGCTCCTTTGATGGGTTGTAGGAATGAATCCTTCTGCAGCCAAAGATACTATCTCTCCTCCCAAATGTCCATCGCTTATGAAAGACCCCAGACTGAAGGAGATGCAATGGGAATTTATATTACCCAGTTTGCTTTTGTCCGTGGGCCAACTAACCATAAAACGAAAGAGAGAAAGGAGATATCCCTTTTGTCCTGGGGTGACAGTGTCCAGCGCTGTACCTTCCAAGTTTCACAGAAGGGCAATGAGTGCTGGGCACTGCTTCTGTGACATCTCGCCTTCTAGTCGCCGCGTTATTCGCGCTCCTAATGATCAACATTAAATCACCGCAAAGACATAATAATTGAGTGTCCATTAGATAGCGGACGGCAGGAAACGGTGAAATAAAAAGACCCCAATGAATCAATCGATTTGACATGTACCTTTAAGCACCTAAACTCTCTTCATATCGATCGGGCACCGTCACCGCAAGCCAAAAGTCAAAACCAAATCCTTGCTGTTATCCCAATCGAAACTGCATTTTGACAGCTAATGACTCTTAAGAATCTCAACAAGATGCAATGCAGTTTATATTCCTCATACTAAAAGTCAGAATTGAATGGACACGCATGGGCAAGATAAGAAAATCATAAAAAGTGCCATTGCGATTGATAACATAAGCACACACGGGGGTATCCACAGTTAATTATTTATCTGCATATTTAACATGTTAGACATTGACATTACTATATCGTATCATGAATATGCTACTTGGCCACTACTCCTTTGCATGTGATATGGGAAGTAAATGTCAATAACAATAAAAGCTTTATAATGGTCCTAAGAAAGCATAACCCCTAATCCACATGACAATACTATGACAATAATAGCCCTCAAAAGCTTTATCATTATTGCTACATATAATCCAAGTCTGGAAGTCTAAACTGGTAATCGTGGTATCTTTATGTCGATTTTTCATTGTAATTTCTGTATTGTGATGTTAATAATAATACTTTGTTCATTGATAATCCTTAACATTTCCAAACTACATACATAACTGTAAACAATAAACATATTAACAGGAATAGGTTCAGACTGGCATACTTTATCTATTTATTGCAGCTTTCCAATGCCAGTCAGAGTCAAACCAAACGGGTTACTGACCAGGTTGCTAATGGGTTTGCCAGAATTATTATTATTATTATTTATTTATTTTTGCCATTTTCAAAACAAATATTTTAGAGCAATTCAAATAAAAGTTTAAGTCATGTTCTTAAATATGTGAAAACTTACTGCAGGCAAATTGTAATTAGTAAAAGTATTCAGAGAACAGAAAAAAATAAAAAATAAAAAAACATTAAATATCTTGCCTTACGGGTTTTAGCGATTTTTTCATTTCCAGACAAAATTAAAAGCAGACTAAAAGTGAGGATAGTATCTAATTAAGAAATGACCCGTTACCATCCAGACATTCACCTTAAAACCAATATAATTAAGCATTAAGAATTGTACTCACTTAAAAGCACTATAAAGAGCTGAATAGTTTATATAAATTATACACAGTTTCTACACTGAATGATCTACACAAGAGGCATTGTACAAATTGGTTTAAAAGTTTTTTTTGTTTTTTTTTTTAATTAAAAGATGTGCATACCCCAAATAAGAATGTAATACTATACTCCTTACAAACCAATACATTTTAATTACAATATCTCATATTATATAATCCTTTATATTTCTTATTAAGTCACAGAACTGTGTTACTGTACATGTATGTCAGAACCTTCACATATAGTGTACCCAAATGATGACGATTTGAATCTCATCAATCACAATCCATTTATTTACCACACATTAGAGATATGTCTAATATAAAATACACCTCTTCTGCCGTCGAATTTTCATCGTTGTGCTTAATAGGCCTTTGTCTACAGCATCATTATTAAACGTCTAACTGAATTGTTCATCCAAATTCACTCCAGCAGTCAGAACTGTATGCGTTGCAGAAGCGCTGTTGTGAACGCCGCTACAGATGACGCCGTTGCACTGCGCAGTGTGGTCGGCCAAATCGCCGGATCTGTGTCTGAAAACAGCTGGTAGACAGCGAGCGGTGTTCAGGGGATGTACAGCAACTCCATCTCCACCGCACACTCTCACAAGTCCGTCCAGCAGAGCCCTACTTACCTGCAGCCCCACGGCAATCATAACGATACCTAAATTACAGAGCAAAGGACCACATCCATCCACTTTCAGTGAATGGAGAACCTCCTAGTGCATGAATCATCTCAGTGCGAAACATTTTACATGCAGTGTTGATAAATGGCAGCCAGCCCGAAATCTATTTTAGACAAATAATTAAAACCCATTTATAACACAGGAGAGTACAATGTGATCTGTGAAGCAGTGTGACTAAAGTGAGACCTTAATTATTGAGAAAATCGAACAAGGAAAACATAAATGAAACTATTTCAAGGTCCTGTTGATTAGTTACCTATAAATATTTCATGTCGTACCAGATTTCAATCTAGGATTTTCCCTAAGATTGGTTGGTCGCCGTTTACACAGGTGATGCTGTCTTTGAAAGATAAACCAATTAAGATTATCCAGTTAATGGTTTGAGAAGCAAATAGCTGCTTCTTTCAAATCTGATGCAGGATCACGGATGTTAACCAACTGCACAAATTAATTTCCCTGTTATCTCCCAATCCCAGCATTTTTGACTACAATACTAACATTTAAAGAAAACAAAGGATATGAACAGACGCTTCGGTCTCATTGCAGAATCTGTCAATATCACATTCCGTTAAAACATATCACTGCTCAAGATGGCAATGTTTATATCATTTAGCCAACTACTCCATCACCAAAACATGACAGGTTGGAATTCTAAAGGTTACAAATGTCAGAGAAATCTAATGGTCTTTAGGAAATACATAGGCATTGATCTATTTTTCAGCAAAGCAATTCTGTCTAAACTATCTACACTGAGTTCTATAACCCCTTCATTTCTGATGCAGGAGGTAGCACACCTTATAAATGTATAAGGGAGGTCTTAGTTGGGTCTGGCTAGGGCCACTAAAAATGCATGAACGTGCAAGGTACTGGTGCTAATTTATTAACATCACCTCGTACCATCAGACCAGAAAATGCCCAGCTGTCTGTCATCAAAGTGGCAAATTCCAACTCGCTCCACATAAAAGGAATGTTACGAGGGTGGTCATGCATATGCAAATCTCAAGCCTCGTGGAAACAAGGGGGTGTCAAAGATATCAAAAGCGACCTCAAAATCTATATTTAAAAAAAACAAAAAACCCAAAAAAGTATCGCCTTAGGCCTGACAGATGTTTGTGATCGCTACTGATAAAGGAAACAAAGCTCAGCTAAAGATAGTGCAGTATTTTCTCAAGAGTCAATCGTAGTCATGCAGGGGTTACAAAAAACGCCTTTGGCCACAAGCCTATGTTTTCCAGACATTTTTTGGGTGAAAAAATACTCCTAGAATAATACATAATTAGAGATATAGTGCCAGTCTAGATGAGGAAAGCACATACATGTTATAAGAGATAAACTTTCAGGTGACACCTCACTTAAATTGTTTCCAGTAGCTGGTGTCACACATGGAATTAGTTGTTTGATAAGTAAACAATACTTGGTAAACTGCAGATAGGTTACCAACACCTGAGATAAAGCATCTTTCTCCTCAAGTTTTGAGCAATTCATATCAAATAGAGTTTTTTTTTTCCATCTCAACAATGGTAACATTAGTGTTATTTAAACTAGGCTATTCGATTAAAAAGTGTCTGCCAATGAGCGGTCTCTAGCGTAGCTAGAAGCAGCAAGGTTGTTGGAGGAGTTGGAATGCAGTTAAAGACAGCGAATGAAAATTCAGTTGAACAGTGGAAAGGGAAATTCCCTCCTGGACCTTGTCAACATGGTCCAGGAGGGCAATTTATACATATTGTTCATTTATTCATTTTGACAGAAATTTTTCCTGTCAAAATGAATAAAATGAACAAATGCTTAAACACAGAAATGTGAAATCGAGGCTTTAATTTGTGTCTACCAGCGGTTTTATTTATGCGGATATTTTTAATTCATAACATTTTTACAGGAAAAATCCTTTAACCAAATGAAGCAAAATGAAGGAAAGCTAAAAACATACATTGAGTATGTTTTGAGAGTACGTTGAGAACACCTACATTAGAAAGAACTTTTTTTTTCTCTCTCTTCTTTTCAGATCGCTAAATGCATTTAGACGTCTTGTGATTTACGAGTCTATGGGCTTTAATCCTCAGTGACGTGAGCCATTTCATGATCCTCAGACTCTTTCCATGTGTCATTCCTACCCACACATAACACGCCTTATTATGTCAAGTGAAAACATCTCCCAGAACGGCACGTGGCTGACAGTGTGTAAATGTGCGACATTAAAAGAATGCGTTCTTTGAAAATAAAAGCTGCCCTAGTGTACGACACCTGAATGAGTTATTTTCATAAAGGTCACGTTCGACAGCACACAGAAATCTGCGGCGCTGTTATGATCATGACCTTGGTGGGAGCAGATTGTCGGGCAGTTGTTTATATTAATGCCTAGGAAATGCTAGCACGAGGTGGCACCAGTAAAACTAGCAAAAAAAAAAAAAAAAAAAAAGATTTCCCATGCAATTAAATGTAATAGCTGCACACAAATAAATGTGGGCGTTCAAACACAAAAAGTTAGAAACAAACAATGTTTTAACGGTGTAACAAACCGCAATTGATTTAGTCATTGCTAAAGGCACACAGTATTCTGTTCTGATGAATAAGCTTTAAAAATATCACCCCTGGGGTATTATGTGTGACAGCATAAATGATTGTGAGATGTAGTCTGAAGAAAAAAAAAAAATGCAGGATTGCTAAACACTACTTTAAAAATAGTTGTCTATTATCGGAGCAACATCCCTCCAGTCGGTAACATGTTGTCATTTGTTAACATCAGGCAATCGGATTATCAGGTTGGGGTATAACATGAAGACCTCTAAGACTGACCCAGTTGTGCATCACAAAGATTAAAATAGATGCAATTTAATTTAACGTCACTAAACAAACGAGTGCATTAACACAAAATCTTAGAAGACAAACAATATATCAATGTGATAACAAGCCCTAATTTTACCTTTAGCTTGCAGGAATCTTCCCCTCAGAGACTATTGCTGTGCACGCACTGTTTATTAATTAAAGCAAAACTGTATGTTGAGGTACGAATATTTACGCTTTGCTGTGGCTTTGTAATTCCACATTGCAAGAAAAACGTTTACAAAAGGACAAAAAAAATAGATGCTGACTCTGGCTCTTTACAGCAACCTATACTTTACTTCTGTATACAGAAACATTACATTTACTGCAGTACTAAACCCTTTACAGGAATGTTCGTTTTACTACAAGATTGAATAATTCACAACAATTCACATTAATGTAGTATAGACAGCTATATACATTTTATTAAATGGCAGGACTGTTTACAGAAATGTTTGTTTTGAATTGTGTAAGTAAACATACAATTCAGTCAGTTTTGTTCCTGCTGAAACGGTCAAATGCAAATGATCCAAGTTAATAATAGCTGATGCCTGTTAAGCTGTATCAGGAATTAGTTGCTTTATACCAGGCAAATTATGTATATTTCCCTCATTATTCTGGTCTCCACAAAGCAGCTGGGAGTTTGCTTATCTTTCAGACATTGCATTTCCTTTGATTAGGACTTTGTTGTCTGGAACTGCAACAACCTTTCTCCACAAAAGTGGAATACTCATTAAGATGCCTATTCAGAGATACCAGGAAGATAATAAGGCAAATTCACTTATTTGTTCTTAGTGTATAAATTCAGCTTCTATCTAACTTACATACCTATGTTTTAAACTAATGCTTTTATAACTTAACTCATCAATAGCAAGTGGGACATGGCACATCTACAAGTTCCTGGAGGTGCAAAGTTGTGTTTGACACTCAGGTACTGCAGGGCCCCATATGTGTGAGCACTAAGTGTTAATTAAAACCGCCCCTGTTCAACTCTACCGGGGGTTGGAGCCGTTTTGAGGCTTGTAACTTGTAAACCGATATTATAGGTGGAAATGGCTGTCACTCAAGAAAATGGCATTCAAACTGTATCGAGCATGGCATTTTGTTAGAAGCAGTACGGAGCTAGACGGGTTAGAGTAACACAGAACCAACATGGATAAATTAAAAGGTGAACTGAAGTGCAAAAATACAAGTTTCAAGCACAGTACAAATATAAAACAGAAAATAGAAAAACATTGTAATTTGACAAAGATTTCCAAGATTTGGCTGAAGGTTTGGATGAGTAGATTCAAACATGTAAACTTTGTTGCTGTGATCTGATTTTGTTCCTTGAGGTTTCATTTTCCAGTGTCAAATGTCCAAATGTACGGAGAAATAAATGTTGCCTGTGATTGTCATTTTTTCTAAAGACGGCATTTGTTTTTATTCAGGCTTTTCAAATCTGTACTATATTTGTGCGGTCACACATAATAATGTTTGTTATTGTTGTAGTCTCCAGATTCTGCTGAGTGTTTTGTGTTACCTGTAACCCTTGTGGTCCAAGAGTTAGGAGCCCAAAAGCATAACAGCCAGGCGGAGTGGGCTAAATGATATGCATGTCTTCAACTTCTGGGCCTTAGATGTCCACCAAGGGCAACACTGGATTCTGCACCTGAGAATTATGGCTTTGAATCTTAATACCAAAATTTAATCCATAACATGTTATGCTTCAACTTCAAGGGCAATTCAGCTTCAAATCCAGAACTAATTAATTTAAGTTGTTTTGCCTGAGAGAGTTGCTGAGCCAAAATAAATGTTAGGTTATTATCATAACCATGGCTCCCTGAAACGGAAATATGAACCATCACTAATGGGTTATTTTCATTTAAGAACTCCTGAATTCGGAGCAGAGACAAAGTATGCGAGAGTTCTTGGTGTCATGTGACCACAATATTACAAAATGCAGTTTCCATGACAGGTTTTTTTTTTTTTTTTTTTCATTTAAGGTTACCACAGTTATGAAAATATCCTAATGTTCTATTTCAAATATGAAATATGAACCATCACTAATCAGTAAGTTTAAACCAGTCTGTTGCTAAGAAAGCCATAATTAAACTATATGTAAACCCTAATGTGCAGCACACTGACATCCAACCAATAGGACCTGGAGAACAAAGTGTGGGAGCCCATCAGATAGACCACCTTGACCTCTATTCAGTGCTGTCCAAAACTCCTCTTGACTGAAGATCCGCAGCTGTGCTTATCACTCATGTGTCTGTGACCAGAGGAAGATCTTGGTAATTAGGCACCAGAGACTTAATGCTACCCTGGAGGTGTCCGTGGTGATCACCTGTCTTCTCGTCACCACAGCCATAATCCAAGTCATAAGTGAGTGGGTTGTTTCCACCAGGAGAGTGCTCAAAGGCAGCTTAAGAAAATTGCAATCAAGTGGAAGTGGAGTCTTGGCATTGAACTACACCTGAAGAGGACACAGTCCAGTCACTACTGTAAAAGCTATAGGCAAGCTACAATCCGCAATCTTTTTTGTCCGAAAGGGTAGAGAACATAGGTCGGGAATCGAACATTAGCCCTAGGTAGTGTGCCACTTGAGCTGGTTCTAGGAGGCTCTTCACATGGTTCAGTCTCAGGTCCAGCCTGGAGAGGTGTTCGGTAATACAGATGAGTCAGCCGTTATTGAGACAGCCGGTGTCCATCTGCTAACGGCATGCTTTTAGCACAGTCCACCCAAATGTTTTTTTTTGTTTCTGTCTGAAAGCAGCAATGAGGGGGTCTAAGGGGTTCATACACCTAGGTCCAATTTATACCTTACCCAGACCTATTTAACCATACCAGAAATGGCACTTTGCGACTGGAAGACTGCCAAGGAAGATGGCCGTGAGACAAGTAGAAAATCGATGGAGCCCAAAACCTCCTAAAGATGCTGACTTCTCTACAGGAAGGCTATTAACATCCTGGGAAATATGATGAATTAGCTACTCTCCACATGAAGCTATGAAACTGAGCGGTGCTTTTGATATTCATCAGTGGAAAACGTCTTTGCATACCTAATACTGGTTATACTTCTACCACAAAAAATGTTTTTGAATAGGACAGTGTGTGACCTGGAGCGAAGAAATGGCTAGTCCAACTAGACCCCAAACCAACTTCTGTGGGAGGGCTTAGGCACATCCCAAAGTCTATTAACTAGAGGATTTGTCAGGGGGATGTGTATTACTTTGGCATGCCCAAGCTGTTCCAGGCCTCAAGCCGTTTGGGCTACTTGGCTGCGGCCTGCACAGCGCACCCACTCCAGACCAAGGCATGGCGTGTTACAAAGCTGAGTAACTTTAACACTGAGAAGAGGCATCAGTTTAAAGATTGCCCCCAGTCACATGCTAGTAGGGCAGGGTCCACAGCCCTCCCAGCCACCCCTCACCATCCCTGGTGAAAAACTCAACAGATCCACCAACCCAGGTAAACTTTGATTGGCAAGACTACTCGCAGAAGATATGCACACACCCCCACAGAGACGGTAACGACAAACCTACCACAGAGTACTTTGACTGATAGAACATTAAAAGGGCCACTGACATTACGAGTACTGAACCAATTTCCAACTGGAAAAACACAGGAAAAGTAATAACAGTAAGTAAAGCGGTCATTTTATGGTTGAGATCCTCCAGGACTGTGTTTGTGAAAGGCAAAGGGAAATACATCCCAAAGAGACGGAGACCAAGGACACGTGGTCCTGTTAGTTGTAAAGTTTGGTTTTCCTTTTAACTTTTTGATATTAAATATTTTAAAGGATTTTATGTATCGGCAAAGATAAAAGGTGACGTAATATGAAAAGAAAAAAACATTTGAAGAAAAACAAAACCAATAAATTATTTTAGAAGGCAGTGACAGTGAGATGACAGATATACACCGCGACCTGGCCATTTGTAACAGGTTTTTTTTTTTTTAAGATCCAATTGTACAAACGATGACTTGTCTTTCCTGACAGCTATCTTCAGAGTTCTTTTTTTCCTCGGACTAAAAATCCATTTTTATTTCTGAGCTTTCAATTGGGAATTGATTTTAGCCATGTGGAGCTCCTGTTGTCTCGTTTTGATTAGTTTTTTCTTTGCTCCCCAGGTTTAATGAGCCCTCAAAACTAAATTTGCCTGAGGTAGCTGGCCTTCCTGCAGAGAAGAATACCGAAGCAATTATATCTTCAATGGAACACCAACCAGCCCAGGACAGGATCATTTTTACACAAAAAAAGAAAAACACAATGAAATTTGCTGAAATCGAAACTAACATCAGCATTAATGACAGTGTAAAGGGAAGGGGG
This sequence comes from Hiodon alosoides, assembly GCA_025775065.1. Taxonomy (NCBI): domain Eukaryota; kingdom Metazoa; phylum Chordata; class Actinopteri; order Hiodontiformes; family Hiodontidae; genus Hiodon; species Hiodon alosoides. Next base: position 800 of record JAOYSI010006720.1, on the reverse strand, counting down.
AGGGGGTATTCATATTTCTATGCATTGTGTTGATTCAGCTTTTTTATTTTTTTATCAGCAGAAGCCTCCGAGATATTACATTTGTCAGTATTTCTGGCCAGGAATTCCAATGTTGTGGTATCCCTAAAAGTCTTTAGAACCACCTCCACTGGTCAGTCCCATTCAGGTTGACATAATAACGTTTCTCTCGGAGAAATGCCCTAGCGCGTACAATTGTATTTTTAATAATTGATGGTGTTATGTCAAACACTAGAAAACGCACTGGTGTTAACATTCCTTCAATGTGTTACATGGAGGGAAAAAAGAAAAGGACATCAGATACAGAGAAGGCCACGTGTTATTGTGGCTGTGGTGTGTCTGTTTTACATAAAGTGGCCATATAGAGCTCGGCGGGAAGTTAAGAAATAGGGATCCCATCCGTTTGTACCAAAGCCGAGTTAACAGACTGCAGCACAGATGCCTGTCGTGTGAAAAGACCGACTTTATTCAGTCCTGTGTAGCCGGTTGGCTTCAGTTGACTTCACTCGCATTCGCATTTGTACTTCAAGGTTCATCATCATTCGGGATTCCTTGCAAACGCACCTCCCGAAAATAACAACCGTTCAAACGCGGGTGGTTCAAAAGGTCAAGATGTCAATTTGAGATGAAGGCATTTCGGATGCATGTATAGGACAATTACCTGAAAGAATTAAATGGGGGGGGGGGGGGGGGGAGAAAAGAAACAAAACAAAAAAACAAAAAAAAAAAAAAAAAAAAAAAAAAAAAAAAAAAAAAAAAAAAAAAAAAAAAAAAAAAAAAAA
>JAOYSI010006718.1:0-12630 GCA_025775065.1 Hiodon alosoides | reverse complement strand
GTGTACAAATTTAATGAATGATTATGTGATTAACATATATAGACGCGTGATCATATAATGATCATGATAATAAATGATCAATCAAAAAGCGATTGTGGTGAATATGCCAAACATATATGGCCAGGTTATATGGAAATATAGAAACTTATGTGAATATGTAAAACAGGAAAGCATAATAGAGAGATAGAAACAGGGCCTTGGTCAGGCCCTTCTATGGCATCAGTGGGGTTTCTGTCCACTCTGTATCTCACTCAACAGAAGAGAACCTATGGACATAGTTTATGCTTTTTATTACATTTTAAAAGTGTAAAACAGAGGCTGAAAGAAGTTCATTGTTGCTCCTGGCTGCCCTCTGCTAGTTGATCTACCAGCCGTTTTTCCAATATTCTGAGGTAAGTGATCTTCTTAACCCGTGATATTTACAACAGAAAATATTTGGCAATATTGGTAATCCATTGATAATTAATTTGGCATATGAAGAAAACAACCTTTAAGCCAGTCGCAGTTACATGTAATAACTTTAACAACAATTGAGTGGGACCTCAACCTGGGAAACATGATATAAAAATCTGTACAGATCCTTTTAGGTCCTTGGAAGCTGTTGTATGTATCAACAGAAAATAGCTCGGAGCAAATTTTTGCAGATGTTTTGCTGAGGGCAAATCAAGAATATATTCAATGTGAAAGCAGTAATAGAAAATCTAATGCTTTGTTTTAATAGACCTAAATATTCAGTAAAACCAATGTTTACTCCAGACAAGCAATCTCACCCTAGACGGGGGGAAAGTTATGGAACTGCCAAACACTGGAAGAAGCAGTTCTTACAATAATAGTGGGAACAGCCCACGTTGTTGTGGCAGTAGTTGTGGGGAATAGCCCACGTTGTTGTGGGGAATAGCCCACGTTGTTGTGGCAGCAGTTGTGGGGAATAGCCCACATTGTTGTTGTTGTTTCATAATTAATCTTATTTCAAGTTCTTTCATTCTGATCTTGTCTGATATTATGTTTTGTTCTCAAACGTTGTTCCTTAAGATGAATTGTCCTAAAGAAAGTAAATTATGAAATTTTAAGTTTATCAGTACACATGATTTTTGGGTTTTCAGATTTAAAACCTGGAATATTTTCATGGCTGTGTGGAAAGTTAAGGACCACACATTCTGATTTTAGCAGTGCTCTCTGAAAACGTTGTCGAGTCGCCAGAAGTTATGTGGAGAAACTAATTTGGTTTATTTGAGAATGGTCTTTACCGTGTCATATGTAATTGGGAGGAACTGCTCACTTGCAACTTTCAGTCTATGGCCACTTTTGCAGTTAGGGTAGAAAGATAGAAACTAGTATTTATATAACTCAGACCAACTCATCTTTTGCATTATCCTATTAATTCAGTAAAAAATAATTTGATTTTTAAAAATACACACACACACGCACGTCGCTAGATGAACTGCATACTCTCATGATTAATGGTGATTAGTGCAGGAGAAATAAATAAATAATAAATAATATTATATATATATTAATATATAAAAAAATATATTTATATATTTATTTATTTCTCCTGCACTAATCACCATTAATCATGAGAGTATGTAGTTCATCTAGCAACGCCCTGATAGGTTAATCCAATGTTAATCCCACCTACATTATCCACCTGACATGTCCCTGACAGCCTGTTATTATACAGGAAGTGGGGGGGGGCTGATTGGGTGGTCACCCTAAAACGACTGGGGCAAAGGTCGGGCATACACCAAATTAGCAACGCCTGTCATTTGCAACTAAAAAAAAAAGGTTCCCTGAGCGGTCCAACTCATCGAGAGGTCACATTGCAATTAGCAGTTTGTTTCTTTTAGGCCAAAATAGGACCACTATTTTAAACGTCAGGAGATGTGTCGGCTGGCCAGGCTCAAGTGGAAATTTCAGGGACTCACATCTGGAATAACTTCCCTTTAGGTGAACCCCCCTATTTAAGGTGGCTAAAAGCGGTTCCCTCCAGAAGTGTGTGAATCTTGACATTTGACTTTCCCTTTAGATACTTCTGGCATATTCTGTCTTGACACAAGAGTTTCTGGTAAGGTCTCAACTGCACCCCCACACGTCTCAGATTCTCTTAGAGCCAAATTCTCTGTGATTGCATCCTTTGCACAATTCTCTTTCAGTTTATAAGTCAGACAACGACATCTGTTGCTTTCATTACGTCCTGCCAAATGATACGCAACGCAAAAGCATCTTGGAAAGAGACTATTCTCAGAACTTAATGTCAGCCTCTGCCTCCTTTGGCCAAATGTATCTGCATGATCTGAGAGCAGTTTGGGTAAGCAGACAAGGAGTCGCTCCCCTCAGCTATAGCATGTGATCAAGCGGTGTATTTCTTTTAGGTTGTAGTAAAAGGCACAGCCTTATAGATAATGGTTATTTTCGTTGAGTTTAGATCAGGGTAGTTATATCTAGTTTCATAAGACGGCGCTACGATATTTAGCTAGACGATGAGATAGCAGTTGTATAAGAAGGCACTATGGTTTGTGGTAACCTAGTCGAGATATTAGTTCTATAAGAAGGTAGTACGGTATTTTGTAACCTAGATGAGGTATTAGTTCTATAAGAAGGTAGTACAGTATTTTGTAACCTAGATGAGATATTAGTTCTATCAGAAGGTAGTACGGTATTTTGTAACCTAGATGAGATGTTAGTTCTATAAGAAGGTAGTACGGTATTTTGTTACCTAGATGAGATATTAGTTCTATAAGAAGGTAGTACAGTATTTTGTAACCTAGATGAGATATTAGTTCTATAAGAAGGTAGTACGGTATTTTGTAACCTAGATGAGATATTAGTTCTATAAGAAGGTAGTACGGTATTTTGTAACCTAGATGAGATATTAGTTCTATAAGAAGGTAGTATGATATTTGATTGGAGGAGGAAGCAGTAACATGGAACTAAAATATAATACTTTTTAAATTTTTGAAGAAATACAGGATGGAGGTTTAGGACAAATGTGACCATTTATTCAGATCTGTCTCAAGTACAGCGCAAAAGGTGTTGTTTTTTAACATGGTTTAATTTCCTCCCCAAGATATCTTAAATGTTTGACAATGGGAAAAGTTGGGTTTACCTGATTCAGGGCAGAATACATTGAGGTCACTGAGGCCTACTCAGTGTCCATGTGGTTGCAATCACCATACAGTACAGTCACACAGCGTGGTCACACATCCCAGCCAAACAGCGTGGTTGCAGAGCGTGGTCGCAGAGCATGGTCACACAGCACAGCCAAACAGTGTGGTCGCAGAGCGTGGTCACACAGCGTGGTCGTAGAGTGTGGTTGTAGAGTGTGGTCGCAGAGCATGGTCACACAGCACAGCCAAACAGCGTGGCTACACATTGTACAAGCCACATATGCAAAGGTTGCTTAAGAGTGTCAGATCAAGGACTCAGTGCAGATCTGCGTCCTGGTGACATGAGGGCTTTGACACATAGCACCACATGTGCCATAGTCGAACCAAACTAATAAAATGAATTGCAGCGCTGAGAGGTAGTGGGGAAGGTCGTTTACAGCCTGTGGAATGGATCGGAGCATGTCTTCACTTACGCATGTAACGCAGAGAAGAAAGCCAAATGATCCTTTCAGACCCTCAAAGAGCACAACCCTACTGTCCTGTCCTGTAATTGCTTTCATACTGACGCCTTTTAACAACTGTTTACAGCTTTCTACACCATCATTGGAAAACAAAACAGGCATCAAGGAGTACGATCATGCTGTATTTATGTAAGCACTGGGGCAGACAGATTTAATAGAATCCCTGGCGATTGCTATAATAAATTTAACTCCATCTACTATTCGGAAAAAGTGCAAAAGATTCTTCTTTACCTTCGAAACCATACCATTTTTGTTATTGGATCATGGTTTATCCCAATGGGGATGTGATATAATTGTGACTGAAAAAGGATCACTACATTCAAAATAAAACCAGACTGGATCCTGGCACCGTGAATAAGACAATAGTGTCTTCGGATACACCTACAACTGGTATCATTTTAACATGAGCCTACTACTGCCTAGTAGTAAGTTAAGTAATTATGATTTGCATAGTATTATTATAGATTTCACATTATATCAAAACTCTCCTTCATAATTCTTATTCTTCAAACATATGGTATGGACTACTGGTTGGATTGTCTTTTTCCTTACTAAATCGATTGGTTAAAAACAGAAACTGATTCAGTTTCAACATCTGGCAATCACTGCAGGCCTATGGAACTGGCCAGGCCTATGGAAGCCCATCTGGATGTGTTTTTTCTGCTCACAGCAAACATTTGACAGATAAATTCCCAGAATCACTGTTGTGTTGTGTCCATTTTCCGGGCAATAAGTAGCATTCTGTAGTAGTTATTTCACTGGCCAATTGTTCTGGTATTTTAGGATGGAAATGTTTGGCTAAATAGATTAAATAGATAAATAGACCAAATATTATTAGTAGTTTCATGTTTTCACCCTCTGAAATCAAGTTAGAAGTTTAACAAAGATAAACCCCTGTTCTCAGTTAAGGTTTTAATTTTAGTGTAACACAGTCTTGTGTAACATAGTGTAACATTATTGTTATCATTAATCCTGAACTCTAGAGTATGGCAGAGTAAGATATTTCTGGGAAATGCTTTATTGAAAAATAACTTGCATAACGTATTGATATCCTTTCAGGAAAGGACATATTGATGTTCCTCTCTTGGTTTTAAAATCTCGGCAGATTTCTGGCATTCATACACATGGGGTAAATTCTGGGGCTACAGTGGGTTATGGATGTCAAGCTCCGAGCACGTGGACCCCCTGCCTTCCATGATGTAGGCATGGGATCAGGTTGGGGGGCAACTGCCTACGAGCTCAAATTATTATTTACTGTCAAGACTCTTCCTTAATACTGAGGCAGAAAAAAACACCTCAGGCCTCTGGAGAGTGATTTTATTGAAGTACTTTAACTGGCTTATGTTAACTATTTTGGCTAATGGTCAAGCTAATTAACTTAATTCCATAAAAGGCCTCAACAAGGGACCAACATTTACTTTATGACCAGGCCAGACTCAGAATCTCTCAGTCTTTGTGGATGACTGAGATCACATGCAGAGCACAGCAGTTGGACCCTTGAGTCAGTCATGTAACCCAAATAGCTCTAGCAAAGTTTTAGAAACGGCTAAAACTGTGAGCTATGCAAGCAGGCCTAAGCCGTAGTTCACTGAACAAGGTTTGCTATATATGTTGTGTGGTGGAAACTGATTTAGACTGACAGACAGGCACCAACTTGTTTTCTCACATGTGGTAATCGGCGACTCTTACCCAAATCAATAGCAACGCTTGAGAATGGCAGTCCCAGAGACTGCAACCAGGACTGTCAGCCAGGTATTCTCCTGGCCAGTGTGTTTGTATGCTGCCAGGATCTGGGATTATTCTGTATGGCTAAATTACCTCACTTCACAAGTAATTTTTTTATTGCAACATAAAACAATAATTTATAAACCAAAGCGGCAAATGTATGCAATTTCTGACACAAATGTACACATATAAGTCAAATTACATTGGAGCACCGTGTTTTAAGAGGATGTATTATCGCCTTAAATTTTTCAGATTTTACTATGATGCCGTACGATTAATAGGAAGGCCTCACTAAAATCAGTTAACAGGATATGGAGCTTTTAGGACTGTTCAATCCGCCATATTAACTCATAGTTGGGTGATAACTCTTTCTGCCAAATTTATACATATTTTTGAATGCCTTATGCTTATCGTGATAAAGCAGAACAGAGGTTGTACATAGATAAAGGTTAAGAGTAGGCTTTTATTCTCGTCTAATAACATCAAGCCTAAAACAACGCCCTGTACGCCACCGCCCTAATAGCTTTCAATAACCGGAACAGAGCAGAAATGCGCTATGCAGCACCTTTGGTTTAAAATCTAACATGCTCACCCTACATATTTCCCTTATATGTTATTGCATTACCCCTGCCTGCTTGTGTTTGAATCTTTAGCCTATACATTTCTATGCATCAAATCAATTTTTTCTTCAGATTTATGCATAGCTGGCTTATCCAACGATGCATTCCACTGGCTTCACAGAGAGACTTGTTAAATAGAATCCATTGCTGTAATTTAGGCATTAAAAGAGAGAATAGTTGTTAAAATTTTTGGCTGATTGCTGTTAACAAAAGGATATTTGACAAAGTATGCCTCTGCCAAAAGCAGTTCGGCCCCCGTTTGAATGAGTTTACTTTGCTATTTAGAAGCTTGGTTCTACCAGTATTCAGCCACATTTCTTCCAAAATAGACGGGATCGTTTTAACAATAAACATTAGTTTAGATATTTTGCTCTTGAGATGCCATATTCTCAGGTGCACAGACCAAACAGTGGGTTCTGTGGCTTTTAATTTATGTTAATATTAATTTAAATGAATGTATTATAAATTTGCATTTATATAGTAAGCTATTTCTTGCTTGATTAGCAATCCAGGTGATTTGCATTCTCAATGGTACAACAGCAAAGCACCTCTTGGGATTCAGACCTGAAACTCTAAGGAACCCTGGCGGATTTACTTTTTAGGGGTCTAGGGGTAAATGAAAATACACCTTCAATCACAAAAACGTATCAGGTAAGTTATAGAACACTGTTGTTATCTCAGGTAAGTACCAGTACAATGTTGTTTACTCAGGGAAGTTCTAGTACACATTTCTCATGTCAGTTAAGTTATAGAACATTATTGTTTGTTTTTCTCAGCCAGTCAAGGTTAAAAGGCTCTGAATAAATAAACATTTATGAACACATTTTAGAAATGTCCGCACGAAATATGGATAGTACCCTCAATTAATTAAGTAAGAGCAGAAATTATCTCTAATATTACATTGAATTTTTTTGCATCAGTATTGTGATAGTGATTACTGGCTAGTAGACTGAATATCCATTATAAATTATAGATGGCATTAACTTAGACATTTCCTAACAGACGTCAAGCACAAAGGAATCATCTGAGATTTTTATGTGAAAAGTTTTATTGTGATAATTATGAACCTCTGGTGTGAACCTAGCCTGCGGAGTGTAAAAGACACAAGCATTTGAGGAGACTAGTTTTTCTACCTTCCACACTTTCCTTGTGTGTGGTAGCAGGATTTGTACCGACGAGCCTAGGCGCGTTTCCAAACTTGGTGATTCCATTGGGTAGAAAACTCTAAAAATGACAGGCGATTCAAAATAAATCAAATAAATGACCCAATAAGGACCCCTGGATAATTAGGACGTAATCAGACAGGTTCCCTCTGGAAAATGCAATCTGTTCAACACTTGGTGACTAATGCACTTGATTGATAGATAGATTGATTGATTGATTACAGATTTGGGAAATTATGTGAAATGGTTCTTATTTGACAGGAAATGCATAAATTACCAGAATTACCAACAACAAATCTGTAGGGGTGAAAACTGAATATTGAGTTTTTAACAATTTCTGCCTATTTCAGGGTAATTCTCTGGTTATAGCACCCCCTGCAGGACGATTCAGGGAAGGGCAACAATTATGCCTATGAAAATGCATATCTGAAGCTCTCAATCAGACACATATCTGGTGAGCCAAAATCAGTGAGTCATTGCAGATTATTTAAGGACAATTTAGCTTGGTACAAAAGCTAGCAAGCAGTATGGTTTCCATGACCAAGAAATCAGAACCAGAAACTGTATCTCCAGGTCCTCCTAAATGATGCCTGTTTCTAAATATAAAAAAGACTGGACAATTCAACTGAAATAATTCTACTTTGAAAATGTGCATGGATGAAGATCACTAAATGTATTAGAACTGAGTTTTGCGTTTTTCCCCAATCTGCTACACAGCTGGATGGTCTGTGTGATTGGGGGAGGGGGGGGGGGTGCATCTTCAAAGATACTGCCATTACAGTCTGTTATCTATTAACCAGCATACTCCTCGATGTTTAGGCCAGCTGTTTTTGGAAACAGAACATATTTCTTTCCCCTATAACAGAAACCAGTTTGAAATTGCGTGAGTGTGGGTGGACAAATATTTACACAAAGTATTTAGTTCTGATCAGGTAATCTAGATCGTAAAGTCATTGTATTTAGGAGATGCTAAAATAGCATCTTACAACCTTTACACAGACAAGTGACTACTGTTTATCTTCACACATTGTAAATGGCTTTTTAAATTCTGTGCTTGTCACATGGGTGTCAAACACTGACCCTCATAGGCCACAGGATCAGTTAATTTTCCTGCTGCCTCTCCATTAGCAGCTGATTTACATGCGGAAAACAGGAGAGGTCCTTTAGAATCTAAATAATGACCCTAAATAAAAGATTAAGGGAGGAATAAAAATCAGACAGCATATCCTGCGGTCCATAAGTTTGAAACCATCCCTTGCTTATGCAGAACATGTAAACTAATTTGTGCATTTTTCTGGTGAGCAGTATGTTTTTCTGTATGAGAAAGACCAGGGAGTCAATGGTTAGATTTGAAAATCAAATTTCTAAAACCTGACCTGAAATAAACAAACACTGTTAACCCGGCCACAAACAAACACCCACTGTTAACCCGACACAAACAAACACACTGTTAACTAGATCAGCAAACAAACGCATACTGTTAACCAGACCACAAACAAACACATACTGTTAACTCGGCCACAAACACACACACACTGTTAACCAGACCACAAACAAACACACACTGTTAACCCGACTGGAAACAAACACACAGTTAACCCGACTGGAAACAAACACACAGTTAACCCGACTGGACACAAACACACACGCAATGGTAACCTGACTGGAAACAAACACACACTCTCAACCCGAACACAAACACACACGCAATGGTAACCTGACTGGAAACAAACTGTGGCAACCCCGGGTGTCAGGACGGCAGATGCGGCAGAAGCCGTACCCCCCTCAAGCTAGGGGGCAGGTCCTTGAGGGGTGGTACGTTCTCTGACTGGGGAGGGAAAAGAACAAAAGCCAGCAGCTACGAGGAGAAGACGTCGGCGCCGGGGAGGCTACAAATGCAAGCCGAATGCAGGTAGCAAGCTACGACAGTAATGCACTGTGCTCTGTCTTACAGATTTGTGTTTTTTCGTTGCCTTATACCCCGAACCGGGAGGACTTTGTGTTGCGTTTTCCGGCACAAGTGTGCCAAATAAAAAACGTGCTCAGATTCCGAGCTAACCAGAGCATTTTTTGTGTGGATTCCTCTCTCCGTTGCATGCAGTGCAGCCAGTTCGCCCCGTGGTTGTCACATTTGGTGGAGAATGCGGGCAGTATGACTCTTCTACCTGCACACGCACACGGAGAGGGTTTGCCCAGCACCAATCATGGTTGCCGCACTCAACCTCCTAGCCAAAGCCCAAGCCCAGCAAGCCCAGGGGATGGCCACTGTCCAAGAACTGCTGATTTCCCTGAACGGCCGTCTCCCCAGGGCTGCCGCCGCGGTCGCATCGACGACACTGCTCACCAAGCAGACCGCGGAAGACGACCTGGAGGGTTTTGAGCTCACGGCAGAACGAGAGGGCTGGCCAAAGGGTCGCTGGGGCTACCTTCTGACCCCTTTCCTGACCGGGCGCGCCCAGCAGGCCTGCCACGACTTGGGGGGTACCGAGGCAGCAGTCTACAACATGCTGAAGAAGGCCATCCTGGCGCAGTACGGGGATAACCTGGCCAACCGCGCCCAACGCTTCCACGCCTGGGAGTACGACCAGGCCCGGACCAGGCGCGGCAACCAACCCCAATCACCGGACGACCAGGACCGCCGCTCACCCCCCAGACAAGAAGTTTGGAGGTGTTTTTCCTGCGGCCAGAGGGGACACCTGGCCTGACAGTGCCCCGGCGAGGACGTCCACATGCCCACGGCCAGTCCCGGGGAGGGACGACCCCCAGGGAGGTGCCGGCTCACGACCTGCCGGGCCCACGAACACCCCGCGGCCCCGAACCTGCCGGTGCGGGTAGAAAAGCAGGATACGTGTGCCCTCCTAGACTCTGGCAGTGTGGTGACCCTGATCCAGCCCGAGCTGGCAGAAGGGAGTCCGGGAGCACCCATTGAGGACACCTGTGTCCACAGCGACACGAAAACTTAGAGGCCGCATAGAGGTCCGGACGCCTTCGCAGTGGACCTTCGCAGGGCAGGCCGGGTTGGTCCCCAAGTTACCGGTCCCCCTCCTCATTGGGCGCGACTATCCCATCTTCGACAGGTTCAGAGGTTCACAGTCCAACGGCCCTCTCCACTTTCAGAGTCCCACCCAGCGGTGGAAAGGCCCCCCGAGAGAAGACATGGCTATGAGCAACAGTTTCACACTATGTCCACCCAGCCTGAAAATGAGGCTTTTGAGTCCAAGCGGCCCCGAATTGAGTGTTTCTGAGGCTCATTTCCCACGCACCCAGGCAGGGGGGGATCGTCCTTCCTCATGGGAAGTCAAGGAGACGCACTTCAGTGTGAAGGCAGAGGCATCATCCACTGGAGCCCAGCATGTGGGGAATGAGCAGGATGCCTCTCCCTCCGAGGGTTAACCCAAACCAAAACAAACACACAGTTAACCCGAACGCAAACAAACCCAAACTGTTAACCCAAACCCAAACAAACACACTGTTAACCCAAAACCAAACAAACACACAGTTAACCCGAACCCAAACAAACACACAGTTAACCAGAACACAAACAAACACACAGTTAACCCGAACACAAACAAACACACAGTTAACCCGAACACAAACAAACCCACACTGTTAACCCGAACCCAAACAAACACACAGTTAACACGAACACAAACAAACACACAGTTAACCCAAACACAAACAAACCCACGCTGTTAACCCAAACCCAAAGAAACACACAGTTAACCCGAACACAAACAAACCCACACTGTTAACCCAAACCCAAACAAACACACAGTTAACCCGAACCCAAAAAACCCACACTGTTAACCCAAACCCAAACAAACACACAGTTAACCCGAACATAAACAAACCCACACTGTTAACACAAACCCAAACAAACACACAGTTAATCCGAACACTAACAAACCCACACTGTTAACCCAAACCCAAACAAACACACAGTTAACCCGAACACAAACAAACACAAACACACAGTTAACCCGAACACAAACAAACACACTGTTAATCCGAACCCAAACAAACACACATTTAACCCGAACACAAACTAACACACAGTTAACACAAACAAACCCACACTGTTAACCAAACCCAAACAAACACACAGTTAACCCGAACCCAAACAAACACACAGTTAACCCGAACACAAACAAACACACAGTTAACCCAAACCCAAACAAACACACTGTTAACCCGAACACAAACAAACACACAGTTAACCCGAACACAAACACACAGTTAACCCGAACACAAACAAACCCACACAGTTAACCTGAACCCAAACAAACACACAGTTAACACGAACACAAACAAACACACAGTTAACCCGAACACACACAAACCCACACTGTTAACCCAAACCCAAACAAACACACAGTTAACCCGAACACAAACAAACCCACACTGTTAACCCAAACCCAAACAAACAAACAGTTAACCCGAACCCAAACAAAGACACACTGTAAACCAAAACCCAAACAAACACATAGTTAACCCGAACACAAACAAACCCACACTGTTAACCCAAACCCAAACAAACACACAGTTAATCCGAACACTAACAAACCCACACTGTTAACCCAAACCCAAACAAACACAAACAAACACACAGTTAACCTGAACCCAAACAAACACACAGTTAACCCGAACACAAACAAACCCACACTGTTAACCCAAACCCAAACAAACACACAGTTAACCCGAACACAAACAAACACACAGTTAACCCGAACACAAACAAACACAAACACACAGTTAACCCGAACACAAACAAACACACAGTTAACCCAAACCCAAACAAACACACTGTTAACCCGAACCCAAACAAACACACATTTAGCCCGAACACAAACAAACCCACACTGTTAACCCAAACCCAAACAAACACACAGTTAACCCGAACACAAACAAACACACAGTTAACCCGAACACAAACAAACACAAACACACAGTTAACCCGAACACAAACAAACACACAGTTAACCCAAACCCAAACAAACACACTGTTAACCGGAACCCAAACAAACACACATTTAGCCCGAACACAAACTAACACACAGTTAACACAAACAAACCCACACTGTTAACCCAAACCCAAACAAACACACAGTTACCCCGAACTCAAACAAACACACAGTTAACCCGAACAAAAACAAACACACAGTTAACCCGAACAAAAACAAACACACAGTTAACCCCAACACAAACAAACACAAACACACAGTTAACCCAAACACAAACAAACACACAGTTAACCCAAACCCAAACAAACACAGTTAACCCGAACACAAACAAACTGTGGCAACCACAGGGAATTCCCCCAAGCAAAGATCGGGAGCGGTCGTTTTTCGTGTGCGCTTTCTTTTTTTGCGGCACCATCAGCCGTAAAATGAAACAGAATTCTCCCGGTTTGGGGCAGCAAAGAATAAAACACAACTGAGATCCTTCCCGGTTCGGGGCAAAAAGACAAAAAACACACAACGTAAATTCCTCCCTT
>JAOYSI010006717.1:0-12631 GCA_025775065.1 Hiodon alosoides | reverse complement strand
ATATATATATATATACACAAAATATACACATACTAATCCAAAATCCCACGCATATATACAAACACATTATGCATGCAATAACCCAGAATCCCACAAAAATATACACACACAACATATAAATACTAATTCAGAATCTCGTGCGCATGTACATACACAATACACACACACTAATACACACACAATAAACCAGAATCCCACACACTAATAAACATAAACATGCACTAACCCAGAGTGTCAAGCACATATACACACTAACCCAGACTCTCACACACACATACACACATTAACACAGAATCTCATGCACATATATGCACACTAAACCAGAACTTACAAAAACATAAACATACATAGACACAGTAATAAAAATTCAGTCAAACGTTACAAATGAACAACCACACAAAACACGCTACAAAAATCAACATTACAAAAATCAGAGCATTGTTTACACCCAACAATACAAAATTAACGGATTATCTTATATTGGACACTAATTTCTTTAAAAATGAAACCTTTTTAAACAGCAATGTTCAACATGGATGTTATGTTTAACATGGACTTTAATATATCTGGCAAGTCATCTACATTTAATGTGGCAGCATTTGGGTTCTTTCAGATCTATTTATTTCCAATTTTACCAGATGGAAACAACAACATTTCACCTCCAGCCTAAACTCTGGTCTCACTGATCTGGAAAGTTGTTTAACATGGTTGGTGATATCTCAGTTGCTTAACCTCTAGTCTCCACTACATTGACTAACCAGCAGACATGCATGCTTGAAACTATTGGCAGCTCTTGTTATCTTGGTCCAATAGGAGAGCCTCTGTTCTTCGTGAGATCATTTGTGCACCTTTGCTCCACCACAACTGACCTTATCGCCCTACCTTCCCCTAAACCTCTGCCCTTGGCTTCTCTTTAGCTCTCATTTTGCTAGGTTGGTGGAGCTGTGCGTCTGCCGAAACGGTGATTGCCGCAGTGCTTGGTCACACCTTTTCTTATAGCTGCGGCGAAGAAAAACTTGGACAAACCACTTTGATGGAGCTGATCGGGTATGCTGCCCGATTGCACAAGCACCTGCACATACCACTTACACACACACAAGCCCCCGCACATACCATTGTCACACACACACAAGCACCTGCACATACCACTCACACACACAAGCACCCACACATACCACTCACACACACACAAGCACCCGCACATACCGCTCTTACACACACAAGCACCCGCACATACCATTGTCACACACACACACACACAAGCACCCACACATACCATTCTCACACACACAAGCACCTGCACATACCACTCACACACACACAAGCACCCACACATACCACTCACACACACACAAGCACCCGCACATACCATTGTCACACACACAAGCACCCGCACATACCACTCACACACTCACAAGTACCTGCACATACCACCCACACACACACAAACACCTGCACATACCACAGTCACACACAAGAACCTGCACATACCACTCACACACACACAAGCACCCACACATACCACTCTCACACACACAAGCACCCACACATACCACTGTCACACACACACAAGCACCCGCACATACCACTCTCACACACACAAGCACCCGTACATACCATTGTCACACACACACAAGCACCCACACATACCACTCACACACTCACAAGAACCCGCACATACCACCCACACACACACAAACACCTGCACATACCGATCACACACACACACACGCACATACCTCTCTCACACACACAAGCACCCGCACATACCACTCTCACACACAAGCACCTGCACATACCACTCTCACACACACAAGCACCCGTACATACCATTGTCACACACACACAAGCACCCACACATACCACTCACACACTCACAAGAACCCGCACATACCACCCACACACACACAAACACCTGCACATACCGATCACACACACACACACGCACACACCACTCTCACACACAAAAGCACCCGCACATACCACTCTCACACACACACACAAGCACCCTCACACACCACTCTCACACACACAAGCAACTGCACAAGGAGATGCTGAGACAAACACGCAAAATCACACTTACACACAAGCGGCCACACATACAGTACACACTCACACTCACAAGCATTTGCACATACACACTCACACACAATCACTTGCACATGGAGACACTGAGACAAACACACAAAATCACACATGCACACTCCCACACCAATAAAAGAACCACACTAAAATACTCCCTCGCACCAACTATGAAAACTCCCACATATATTGCCTAAAGAATATTGACCTTCAAAAAAATTTGTGTGTGTGTGTGTGTGTGTGTGTGTGTGTGATTGTGTGCGTGTGCATGCGTGGGTGCGTGTGTGGGTGTGTGTGTGTAAGTGTTCTGTATTCCAGAAGAGTGAGCTAATCATAAATAAAATGATGACCAGTCTGGAACATATTTGCCATGGAAGTTCCGGTGGGGCATGTGTCAGACCCACCACTCTCCTCTGAGCTTTAGTGTGTCACAGTGAGGTGCCTTCACTCTAACCGCTCTCGCTCTCATGCCCCTTTCATTCCCATTCAACATTGCGTCCCCAAAATAAAGCCAGACGTCTCCAGCCGGCAAAGGTATGAGGTGGCAAATGACTCGATACCTCCCCCTCACTCTGGTTTTTTATGGTCATCCCATGAGCTGTCGCAATGTTTTAAATGGGAAAAAAGCCCCATGGCCCTTATAGCCCCATGCGTTGGCTCCCTCGCACGCGCAGCCCCCGGAGCATGTGGCTCAAACCGTGGAATATCTGTCTCAGCGTCAGAAATCTGAGATCACTTGTGGTCTCACTCACTTAGACGCCTGAGAATAAAATGCATATGCACATTATGTTTGCTTAGCAGACAGCCCTTATCCAAGGCAGCTTACACATCTTACAATTTTACACTTCTCTTGTTTGTGATGCCGGGTATTTGCTTGGACAATTCCCATCAAGTGTCAGAGTCAAGAGTACAACATCAGCACCCGGTCAAAAATGTACTTCCAGTCCAAGGTATCATAAGACATGATTTGTTCTTAAGACTCAAGGTACAGTATATAACACAAAAATAGCTAAATGTTTTCATAAAATTATATATGAAGTGACAATAACTGACACAATGAAGACAATTTCATTGTGACATTATTTTCCTAAGCATTTGGTTTCATACTACAACATGCTATTGCAATGCACTATGCAGGTAGGGGCCTATTACTCTGGGCTGATTATCTATCCCCCTGATATTACACTAGTGACACCATGTGATTAATGCCTGGGGTAAGAGCATCTGCTCAGCGTGGAAATTTTGTAAATAAAAACTTTTGGGTCGACGCACGACAGATCACTGTAACCCCTAGGAATGTCTGCCAAAAGGCAAAGATGAAAATTTTTGTTGAAGTCACACTGCAGCCACAACTAGACAAGAATGATGGCACGGTTGTTTTTAATGAATGTTTTATTTCTGATGATCTGAATATTATTTACAAATGTATGCAACTATAATTAAATTGAATGGAGTAGGAGGAACTCAACCTCTTTATTTACTGGTCCATCCTAAATTCCCAGGCAATAAAAGGTGACAAAGGTAGCTTGATTTAGGAGTAAGTATCATAAGGATTACTGTCTGGGCCTGATAAACAACAGCATCGTGATATAAGATGATGAGCAATTTCAGTGTCTTAACTGAAACTGTATGAACGGCAGGCTATAAAGTATATCTGTTTGCTGATAGTAGTTTTGTTAGTAAATTAACAGGCTTGTGGATGCAACTGGAAAAAAAATATTACACCCATTTTAAGTAGACTAACTATTAAAAACAGGAGATTTTTATATAGAATTTTGGAAAAATTCAAGAAAATATGTTAGTTACGCTAGCTAGCTTTAAAATTCTACCACAATACACTGAATAAAATCATATAAATACAGCGTTTTGCTTTCAAGCTAGCTTGCCAGCTTTATGGCATGTAGCTACTCTTACCTGTACTTATACAGTTTAAATTCATTTTAAACAGCTAGCATGATAATTCTCAATAGCAGCGCTGATATAATTTGTTCTTAAATGTTGCGACCGAGACAACAGACTTACATGTTACCAATCTTTCAGGTATAATCTAATTGGCAAATAATTCTGGAAGTGATTATTTGAACCAGTTTTGCCATATTAGAGTAAGAGCTCTTGTTGAGAGATGAGATTCTTGTGACAGTAATTGTTTTAGTTAGATGAACGTTAGAGTGGGGATACCTTCAAGGTTTAATGAGTCACATGTGAAGGGGTTAAAACTGTGTCAAATCCATCTGGCAGTGATAGCTTATATTCAGGACAGAAAGCAGGGAAAAATCACAGCCCCTCTACAAGTGGTTTGGCGTTCCATACGTATACAGCAAAGTGTTTCTGTAGAAACCGCTGACCCTTTGCCGTACTTTAATGAGAACATTTAGCATCTTTATAATGCAGTTCTTCATTTTTCTCATAACAAATAATCTACTGCATAACAAACAAGCAAACACTGCACTCAGTGGCCTTTCTTCACCTGCATTCCACCAATTGCCCCTCCATCTTGTGCCCACAACTCCACACCCCAAAATAACTGGATAACCCAAAGATTCCTTCATCAATCATCAACTAAAAACTCACTCACTTGTTGCTCCTCCTTTGGCCTCCTTCCTCACTTTGAATGCTAGCACTACTTAAGCGTTCCTTGCTTTAATACTTCTTGCTCACAATGAATACTGGTTACTGCGATACAACACTTTAAATCAAACCCGGCATTATCATTGCACCTCCTACCCCTGGTGAAGGCATCTCTTACTAACAGGGCCAGGTACTATTCCACATACAACTATGGGAATGTCAACAGAGTCTATATGTGCTCTCAAATAAAGGAACACTGAGAGTCTGATAGCAGCTTTCTAATAAACCTATTGCTCTTTTGTAACTGCTCTGTTTCTCATTCCCAGCTCTTAAAAAATGTATGAGGACTTTGACCACCACTGCGTTCCTCTGACTTTGACTCTTTGAGATTTCTCTGATAGATCAGATGAAGCAGTTGACACCAAATGGCTAAGTTGTTGTGAGTTTACTAAACTTTAAGCCATTCATGAGTGCAAGTGTGAGAGATTTCACCGCACAGACGCGCCACAGGAGTCGGTGTGAGGAGAGGGAAGAGTGCGTTTGCGCCACACTGACACCTGGTTCTCCAGATGACAACCCCAAGGCCAGGTGGACTGGCCAAGCCTGTCGCAGCCCTCGCACACATACACAGCCCGCCAAACAAGCTCACAAACATACACACACACACACACACACACACACACACACACACAGTCTCAAAGCCTTTGACAGACCTCAGGAACACAACACTCCACAACTACTGATGTTGATAATCGCATTTAGAATGGATCTGCGAAAACCAATCAATCGCTGAACAGGAAAACAAAGAGAGTAGAGATATCCTTAGGGTTGTTAGCATGAGGTTAAAAATTCCCCTACTGACACTGAGGAGTACGTCCTGCTGTGGGCATGGAGAGCACTAGAGGCGGAGGAGGGATTCAAAAGAATCCTGTGGTACGTGACCTAAGCATCCCCTTCTCCAACACTCTCTGTCACTCCCTTCACTTAAGACACCAGCCCTCCCTACTAGCTTCTAAGACCAAAACCTTAGCACCTAGTTTTTATGGAAAGGCCCAAGCCCCTGAAACGCCTTTTCCTCCCGAGACCTGTCCAACTCACTCCCTTACCTCCAAAGCGGCGGACGGCTTCTTTTTAAGTTCCTCGCACTTTCGGAATTTACAGATCTGGTGGCCCGTTTTACGGTTCCGGCAGCTGCTGCACTGCTCGCAGTTTATCCGCCGGCGGCAGGGCGGGCACATGCCGCAACGTTTCCGCTTCTTCTTGCCCGAGTTGATGGCGGAGGCCAGCTCGTTCTGCATAGGGTACTCCGCCAAGCCGGCCATGTGCAGCGCGCTGTCGGCGAGGAAGACTCCAGCAGGTGTCATGATGAAGAGTCCCGGGTTGAAGGGAAAGCCACCCATGTAGGGGAAGTCAGTGGGGCTGCCGATGGAGTCGGTGGCTGATGCGCCCTCCAGGTCGCCAAGACCAGCCCCCTGCTCCCCGGGCAGCAGCACGTGCTCCATGCCTGCACGCTTCAGCAGCGCCGCCGCCTGGGCAAAGTGCAGAAGTCCATTCTGTCCCTCAAGGACTTGATCCAAGATCCGCTCCTGCTTGCCCGCCACCGCCGGCTGCTTGTGTGGCGCGGAGGTAGAGTGGCTCTTGACCTCCCCGGCCGACGCCCTATTCTGCAAGAGTCCATTGGCGGCGGAGCAGCTGGCGGTGTACTGGGAGAGGGCACGCGACTTCTTCAGGCTCTTGCTCAGCGGCTCGCTGATGATGCCGCATCGACTCCGCCGCTCTGTGACCAGGGGTTGGGTGTCCTCGCCACAGCTGCTGTTGTCCAGGGCCTCGGCTGTCTGGCTCCCCTCGGGTTGCCCGCCAGACATGATCCAGCGCGTGCGGGGCAGAGCTGCCGATCTGTTCAAAGCCCAGGTTAGAGTGGCGCCTCCACTGTTGACGAATCGGCCAATGGAAGCCCCCGGAGCCCTTGACCCAGCTCTAAATCACCGCCCTCATCCACATCTTTCCTCGGGCGAACTGAAAACTGAGGGGAGACAGAGAGGGAGAGAGAAAGGAGGAGAGAAAAGAAGAGAGAAGCTTTAAAGCACAGAATGTCTGGCTGTTAGTGTTTTAGCAATGGGCTTGATGTTGACTGTACTGCTGGAATAGTACGGCCTACTTCTCATACCATTTGTCGGTTTCAGTGACTACAACTAAAAACATCTGACAAATACGGTGAACGTCTGCAGTCTGAACATTTCGGAAAACACCTCCTGGAGTTACCGTTACTACCGCCCACCCACATAATTCCCTGACCCTCATCACCTCCTCCCCCCAACACACACACACACACACACACACACAAACAAACAAACAACAACAACAAAAACATGAATTACGCCTTAACTCATTATCAGATTATATCACAGGGAAATTGCTCTGTTGGTCCCCTCTTTACTCATACTGGAAATAAGCCTCACAACCACAACCCCTAAACCACTGGTCCATCACGTGAGAAGCTCACGTGACGCATGAAAGGGACTTACAAAAAATGTTTTAACATGTTTAAGGTTCAAGAGGTAGGACTAGCCCAGTCATGTACAGTTTTACGCTATCTCGTTTTGTCTGATATATATATGTATATATGTATATGTATATGTTCTTTGTCCACCTTCCACCCTATCTCCACCATTCTTCTCCCCTTTAACAAATAATGCACAATGGTGACACACCATGGCCAGATTGTCAGTCAAATGCAAAAAAAAAGAACGGATTTTAGACTGGCAAGGATGACAGCATTCACCAAAGCAATTTAGATTCAATTATTGTTAGAGTGCTTCCCTTGTCTCGAGAAGTGTCAGTTCAATAAACAAATGCACAGCAACAAGTTAGACGGCCAGTTAAATAAACACATGTACAGCAACAAGCTGGGCGGCCAGTTAAATAAACACATGTGCAGCAACAAACTGGGCGGCCAGTTAAATAAACAAATGTACAGCAACAAGCTGGGCACCCATATCTTGGGGCAGCTGATATCAGGAGTGGCCTATTATTATTAGAGAACCAGACAGTTGACATTTGATTCAAAGTCAAGAAAACACAGTAGGGCCCAGCTTCCTTCTATGCTATATACATGTATAGTATTTGGATGTATGCGTGTTTGTTATAGGTTCAACCCAGACAAAGGTTGCCCTTCCCTAAAGGTGGCCTGTCCACTTAACTAAACTGACAGAAACCAATGCACAGTCACTCCATATCATTGTAGACAAGGCATATACCAAAAATCACTTAATATTTACTAATATTTACAAAATTTGCTACAATTTGCTAATTTTTTGGTCTAGACATTTAGGTGACAAAAAAAAAATTGTATGGGAAAAGTATTAAGACATACAACCACCACAACCCCTTAAAGATACTTGTACGTCAATATCACCACAAGACACTCTATCACTGAAATGGCACTGTTTGTTTCCTATCTTAGAAGAGGGAAAAAAGCCAAGAAAGTTTTGAGACCTATCCGTCAAAAAAAAAAAAAACACTTACACACACACACACACACAAGCACGCACTGCCACACACACAAGTACGCACTGCCAGACATACACACATGCACGTACAGCCACAGCCACACACACACACACACACTCACATGCAGAACCACACACACACAACCCCAGAGAGAAAAGCCAAGGAAACGGTCAGGCTAGGCTGGGCCGCCCCATATAAGGGAAACAAAAGGGAAGGGGAGGAGGGTGGGGGGGCTGCGCAGTGTGTGTAAATTGGAAGGCCAGAATTAGTAGGAGGTAAAGCTTCAAAGGCAGGAGCGCAGCCCCCGCGTTCTCACCAGCTCGGGAGCCCGTGGCGCCAGCAGAACACGGCCAGCAGCCCCTTCCATAATACAAACCTGTCTGATCAGGAGCTCGGCTGCCGCGGGGTCCGGCCAGCACCTCTCGCTGTCGACGCTCCCTGCTGCTTTCCCTGACCCTCTCCAGCTTGCCCCCCTCCCTCTGTCCCTTTCCACTACTCTCCGTGTACAACGGGTGACTACAGACAGGAAGAAGCATGCAACAGTCCAACAAAACCAGGAGCACTTTGCATGAATTAACACCTAAATAAGGTATACTTGTAGTATTGACTTTTCCGATAAAGTACTCTGATCATGCCGCATGGGTTGAATAGAAATGCCGTACCCGCCCACAGGTTTAAAAAAAAAAAAAAAAAGCCTACAGAGAAATTCCAGGAGAAGAATTCCACACAGCACCTGAAGCCAACACTGGGTGAAGGAATACTGCAAAATCAACATCCAAAGTGAAAGACAAAAAAGACAAAAAATCTAAAAGTATCTCACAACTCCCATGGAAGATTTCAAAGTGTGTGATCATAGTTATTGCCGGCGTTGCAGGAAAGGAGAATTGCGATTGGTCACAATCTCTGAAACATAGAAAAAGTTTACTAATGAAACTATAACTCAGCTTGATATTCTAGGCATTTGTTATTTTCATCCATTATTTATATTTAGCACAATTGCATTACTTAGCCTACTTGTTCTTTAACTTAACTAGCCAATAATTACTGATAATTTTTTTGAATACAGGGAGGCTAGAAATGGAAGAAGCCAGTTATTTCAGCTCAAGATCAACATTGTTTATATACCATTAAATTACTGTGAAACATAAAAACTACTTCACCAATATTAAAGCTTCTCATTTGCATGTATGGAACCACAAGCAATAGTTGTGCAATAGTTAATTTTATACTGAGAAGAAGCTGGATGTGAGGGTGGTTACCCACATAAAAGAGCTGAATACACAGTTGTGAATCAGTGTACTATTGAGGATAGACATGAAAATATTGTACCAATAAGTATTGTGTCACATGATTTTAACAATTAAATAAGTCAACGTAATTATGCGGACCTTTACATGGAATGAAAGCCAAGCAGGTACCTAAACCCGAAAGTAATTAAAAGTATCCTAAATAGCTTTTTGCTTTAGTTCACTTCTGCTGCTAATTCCTTCAAATTTCTAGATGGCTTAAACCAACACGATGTAAACATTTGGAAATCCTACTCTCTTTCTGTTACCAGAGCGATAGTAAGTGTGAAGTAAATTACATTAGAGATACTTGCAATAGAAAGACTTTAGAAACATCATGTCACATTCATCCTCACTGGACCCAATGGAATTAACCTCAAATACAAGCTTAAGGTGGAAATGTTTTTTTAGCAGAGGACAACCCCCCCTGTATTTCCTTAGGAAACGGACAGGTGCATTGATGGTAGCAAGGACTGAAAGGAATTATGAGGAATTAATTTCAATACCACAATCAACATTACTTGTTGTGACCCTATTACGTTTGGGATGGTATGTTTGGTCATTAAATAGGAATTATCAATTTACATGGTTTATTAAAAATACAGGCTATATTTGCATTTATTGGAAATACATATATCAATTATCTATATATTATAGATATAATTATCTATATATTCCTACAAAAACTTGCTCCTACTACTCCTGTTTATTAATTAATGTTGTTGTAGTTGCTATTATATTATTTACTAGTAGTATTTATGGGAACAATACTGTACCTCTCAGCGCTTGTCTAAGTGGTGTTCAGATATGGCAGTTAACGCTATTTAAAAATTAGCAATTTACTACATAATTAAAGTAATGACAATCGCAAGGGCACACTGATCTGATGGTCTGTGACATAAATACATACAACAGCTACTCGTTCGGAGTTAGCGCGCTATCCAAATCATGGGGCGGGGATTAATACAGAAGCAGCCAATGCACATTTTTTGTGCACAAATCATGAATAGGTTACATAACAAATTACCAGAAAACTATTAAAATGACTATTCAGGTAGCATTAGTCAACTTTTTACTCTTTGAGATTTGTTATTTACTTTCTTTCATTCTCATATGTGTTACAAAATAAATCAGACAACCTAATTTGGCAACAGAACTATTCATAAGATGTACGAGCAATGCTATCCTAATACGGCCGGCCCTCCTAATCGCCCCGAAACCAAAAAGTAACAACACGCCAAGCCTGAAGTTTTTTTTCTCCTCTACTACTGGAAGGCGTCCAAGTCAACAACGTTTTAGTTCAGGTAATGCAGAGTCTAACGTAGCGCTTGCCCCAGACACTCGTGCACGCGCACACCGGCGAAACACACACACACACACACACACACACACACACACACACACACACACATTAGCTCATCAGTCCATATACGTTTATCTATTTAAACGTTAACATAACCACTATCTACTATCTACAGGTTGCAATACGTTTCGGGACATTCGAATCCTCGATTATTGGTTTCTTCAATGAATACAAGCTCAAAACAACATACAATACATAACTCGACGAGCAACCAAGTCGTGACACAATTTAATTGCAACCACAAAAAACACGTAGCCCCCAAGAGCGCCGCTGCCGGTCGCGGATTGCGGCAATACTAAGGGGTCGCAGTAAATCCCCGCACACAGCAGTGCCCAGGCAGGGGGACATCGCGCGCAGGCGATAAGATGATCGCATCAAGAGAACAACAAAGAACACGTAACACAGTCCATAATAGAATTAAATTCAATAAGGAGCAATATTGTTGTAGCTATGAAATAAACAAGTAAATTAAACGTAACAGACTCAAATTAGACTATTTTATCATACCATTTTAAATTATTTTCATAAATGATCATATACGCACATTCGGGGTACCAAAAGTTAATTTTCAATTAAAGTAGAAACTTCCAACATTTATATTACGTTAAATTAAAATAGTTGCTATCATGATGCCAATCATATTTAAATCAAAAGGACATCGTTTATTTTCGGAATATAAAGAACATACGTCAAGTTTTAGCGCATGTCATTAACGGAAGATTAACACCTAAAATGTACCCGCCGTTCAGTTAAATTTTAACGAAAGAATATCACAATTCTTCACCGACTGTTACAATGACTGTTTAAAGGACAGTATTTTTTCAGGAAGAAAAATTACTTAATGTAAAGTGTTGTCGAGCCCTATTAATACTATAAGCCAATAATAATTTATGTGTTCATTATAAACATCCACTAAAAACCCCTTATTCAAAATTGTATTTAACATTAAAGCAAGACAAAAAATACCTTTTGTCTAGACTCAATGATCTGAAACCGGGGTCTCTGCGGTGCCAGCTCTCGGTCTGCAGCGGCACGTTTCGGGTGATAAAGAAAAAACATTCTCCCGTAATCCCCGTCAACTTGATCGTTAGGAAGATGACATCCCAACTTTCAGCAGACTTCAACAAAGTATGATTCCCCCTTCAATGTATCTGCATATTTGCAAACACAGGCCCTTTTCATTCGCACCTACCAAAGCAGATCCAAGCAGAGGGGAGAGATCCCACTGTCCAAGCGGTCCTTCCCCGCGCCCGCAGCGGAGATTGATGCCAATAATAAGAGAAAAAATAAATTCTAAACCTATAGAAATATTACAACCTTCGCCCGAAATAAACGCAAAAGAAACGGAATGATAAATTACTGTAAAAACGTACTTTCTCGGAAGCGAGCGTATGGGCTCTCCAACCTTTCGATTCTTGCAATCCCACCTCTACATCCCTGCTCGCGGAGAAGAACATGCAAACACATTTCATAGATTTTTGGAGCTTCACGTAAAAACCGAACTGGAGTTTCCGCAACGCAATGACAAAAAAGTCGTTGTAGAAACACAACGACTAGTCAACGAGTTTTGCGTGAGTGTACGTTCTTTATGGAACACGTGTTGATTATTAAAGCAGAAAATGTGTTTCGGAGATTGGGTATTACAGACGTTCCCCCCTCGTTTGGTGTTTACACATTATATGATTTTGATTAAAGAAATAAAGTTTTTTCGTGGTATTTCTTTAAGACAAAACTTTCTGAAACATTTGTGCTTCCAAAGAGAACATGGATCGAGTCACAAGAATATTGAAACTGCTCGCACCTGATTCGCAGATATATACCA
>JAOYSI010006716.1:9222-44356 GCA_025775065.1 Hiodon alosoides | reverse complement strand
TAAGAAAAACTGAGCCCCCCCACACCAATAGAATAAAGTTATTCATTCCAAATCTTTATTGGCAAAAATTTACATCAATTATAGTTTTTCTTTCCTTTTCTCTTTGGTTTGCCCTGGTT
Organism: Hiodon alosoides; assembly: GCA_025775065.1. Classification (NCBI taxonomy): domain Eukaryota; kingdom Metazoa; phylum Chordata; class Actinopteri; order Hiodontiformes; family Hiodontidae; genus Hiodon; species Hiodon alosoides. The sequence goes on along the minus strand of JAOYSI010006716.1, from coordinate 44,237 downwards.
ATCTTTGTGTATAATTAACAGTAGGCCCATACACACACATTGTTACAAAAAGAATAATATATATATATATATATATATATATATATGTTTGCATATATGTTTTTTTCGGAGAATTACCGATTTTGACAATTCTCTGCCATTATTATTATTTTTAAGATTAGCCTTAACATTGCAAGCATATGATTTTTATTAACATTTAAAAAAATTTAATTGTAAAATGAATACAATTTTATTTTTTATTATTTTATTTACACCACCCCCCATGTAAGATAATGAAGTCTTCTGGACACACAGACTCATTTTCTTAAGTGAGCCAGTAAATTTGAGACACATGACACAGAACTCTGCTTCTTATGTAAATATATCAATACAATTGTTATAGTAATCATTACATAATCATACAATATTGCACAGTAGACCTCAGTTCAACATCTGCGAGACAAAAAGTGAAATTTACAACTACAAAGACAAAAAATTCACGTATTGCCGTAGATACCATCTATTATTGCTTATTCTGGTTAGAAAGCATGATATCCTAAATGTACACTGACAATGCTCATAGCAAATACGTTGGAAGGATACGTTTCCAGCTGTTGTTTATTAGACAAACGCATCCTGAACGGTGCTGGCCTTTCACTTGGCAGTCTGGCAGGAAATTATCATCACGAAGCTCATTCCGAAAATCTGAAATATTGTGTGGTAGAAAAACAAAACTGCTACGTTGAATATATATATATATATATATATAAGACTTGTCTTCTCCCTACCAACCTCTTGTACTGTGTCTCTCCTATCCCACCTCTGCTGACATACTGGTTGAACTGTGTTACCAACCTCACCGATAATCCCACCACAAGCTACCAGACCTGCTCCCCTACCCCTCCCAATAGCGTAGATCAGCGAAGGAGTCCCAGGCTTGCACAGCCATGACAGTGTGAGTCGCCATGTTATGTCTGATGCAGACATCAGATGTATGGGCCTACTGATGCAGACGTCAGACATAACAAATAAAGTAACCAAGGCACATTGATCTTTTGAACAGAATATGCAGCTTCCCTGCAGAACCACGTTCGGTCCAATCCTTACCATAACTACTATGATCACAGCAGCTATTCTCATGATAGTGGGGAGATGTTTCCTCATGGAACTGGACACAAACTGGATGCATGGCTGCAGAGAACATGTCCGACCTTAGGCATTCAGCACAAACTTATTCAATGTTCACGTTTCATCATACAATCACAAAGAAAGAGAACGCTGAAGTATTTTTTTAGTCCCACGAAGAATGAAAGGTAGAGAGTTGCCTGCCCAACCCACAGAGCCCTGGAACTCTCTCTCACCGTTTTGTACAGACTTCGGCCACCGAACAGCTCACACGGCTTCGAGGTGTCGCTGCAGTTACAAGAGGAAGGACTGGATGTGCCCCAGTCTGTGTGGCCGTTAATCAGTCCACAGCATGTACCCTGTGTTAAACAAAACATGCATGAGAGCCTCATTCCATCTAAGTTACGTCTGAATATGTGCAACAGACCTGCTCAAATGAAATGAAATGGCAGTCTGTGTAAATGTAAATCCCACCTCCTCTTCCAGCGCCTGGACCTCCATTTGCACTTCCTGTGGCTGCCTGTCCAATGGCAGAAGCTTTTCCATTTCCTCCTTTATGGACTGTTAGGTTGGAACAGTGAGGTGTAGTGAGAAGGTGTAGTGAGAACGTGTAGGGAGAAGGCAAAAAACCAACAGAGGAACACTGACGGCCCAATGATCAAATCTTATAGTTGAACTAAAACACCTTGTACCTTGTTAGTCCACCCATTCTTTAGGATGCCAGCCACCAGCAAAATGTTGAATATTAGGACCAGACCAAAGAAAAACTGAAATACACATACAATTGTATAAGTTAGATCTCCTGGTCCTTTGTTTGTTTCAAACTAAATTTGCGGCGTTCTGTATTCACAAAAAATTTAAGTGATTGAAGGCTTGTAGCCAACTAAGTTTCACCTGTTTTTCCTGGTTTTTCCCTTTTAATCTAACTTTAAATTGAAATGACAGGACCCACCAGCAGCAGCGTCCACTTGCTCTCTCCAGTCGCACCGCAGTACCCGAGGACACCAATGGCCATGACTATCAAGCCAACAGCAATCAGCAGATCGGTTCTGGGGGCAGCCATGTTCGTGAACTATTAAAAAGGGCGGTTTGTTTTGAAAGCACCCATTACGATCCAGAAAGCACACGTTGATTAAGCATAATCGACCCACGGTCTCTCAAGTTCATCAGTTGCCAAATTAGTTATCCTCGACATTGTGTTTAAAAAAATATATTTTTCTCACAACGATTTATAGATTGAAAAAGGGTTTCTCCCGTATTTAATTAAATATGTTTGAAATGCAACTTCTTCATACCTTACATCCACTGTTGCAAAATTTGAGGTACATCGAGACACCAAGAATGACACACCCGCTGACCTGGAAGTGAAAGGAAACAAGGTGACACAAAAACAAACAAGTAGAGGAGGCGGGACAAGCTACCCCAAACCATCATCAATGTGTTGCATTTAAAAGCCCACTACGCGAGCAGACTGTATTCCCCGCAGACAATGCAGTAAGTATCTGCATTAACCTCTTTGTCGGTGGAGATGGGAGATGAGGGGTGGAGAGAAAAATTTGACCCAGAACCTGGGGAGGCCGAAGGCCGGAGATTCAGAAAAGGATTTCATTGGGCTCAGCTTTTGAACAGAATCTGCAGCTTCCCTGTAGAACCGCGTCGCCACATCCTTGTCCGAGTGACGCTGCTTGTGCACTAAGCTTCCTGCTGGGATAATACGGACCGATCTACAGGATGAATTTGGAGACCGACTGACATACAAATTCATTAACTTGGACTGCTACGTAGTATTGGTGATTTACGGAATTGTACAGTGGTTTTACTTCTTCAAAATATCCTTCATCAATTATTCGCATTGTTGCAGAATCGGGGACCAGCGCACTCTGTCCTGTCACGATGACTTCATACCTGCCCACGCACAAGTTGGGCACCTTGCCAAGACAAGCTGAATCAGTGGAAACAGAGAGAGAACTGCTTGTGCAGGTAGGGAATTTGGGACCGCCACGCCGAATAATTTCCCACAGCATTCAGTGCCAAGCCGAGAATAACAAGAACTGCCCCAGCTAACGGAAAAAAATCTGAAGGTCAGTGATAGCAGGGCTGAATATCGCTGTCTGCGCATTGCATTCTACACAAAGTTTTCGCTTTTCAAACAAACGAAACGGAGAGGTCACACTGGATAAGTTTGTGTGGATAACCAAAAGATGGTGCCCAGCTAATTGCTGCTCCTTTAACAGGTTCCAGTGTTAACATTAACCTTGTGGAAAGACTGTCCAAACTTCAACACACGGAAAACAAAGAAAAAAACCAATGTGATGTTTGCAATTTACAAACGCTCATGCCATCTATCTTTTTGACAGCAGGCAAGGATCCAAAATGTGCCATGCATCACAAACCAGACAGAAAGTTTAATTACACCACGCAATCTTACTGCAGCAAGGATTTAAACCTATAAATTAACCAATGAGGCTAAATTCTGCTGCCTCTGAATGTAGGGAATCATTGAAGTACCAAAGTGTGGGGAAGGGGGAAAGACCATGAACTAAAGTCGCACAGTGTACTAAAATGTACTAATCATACAATGGTCCCCAGGAACCAATTAAACATTTTTAAAATAATGGCTTTGTTAATAAATGAAGAAAGCAACTACATTTTCAAATCAACTTTGAGTCTCACAGTGTTTATAAGTCAGTGCTAGTTAGTTAGTGATTCACATGACCACTGTCAGAGTTGATTTAACACTGTTAGAAATGACCAGACAGGAATAATAAGGCACTTACCCAGAACAGGGTGTTACAGAACAAAAAGCAAGACTTGCTGCACGTTTTTAACATTTTCAGAGCTGTGGAGAATCATACACACACGTCCATCAGGTCACGTCTTGAGAGATCAATGTGTTGTAATAGTATGCCCCCCACACGCCCTTCCGCTAGGCGTCGGCCAGGTACTGCTGTTGCCTCCCCTGGGTGTGGTCCCACAGAAAATCTGCATTTTCTCCATGAAAGCGTTTTTCCCAGAATGCCCTTATTTTCAGGCCAGCAGCCCAAACATTGAGTCATAACAAAACTTCATCAAAATATTTACATGGAATTTTCATTTAAACTAAACTTGTAGTCACAGACGTGGTCAAGTGAAATGTCATACCTGCATTTCCAGGGTCTGCAGATCCGATGGCCTCCGTCTGTTTGTACAGAGGCTGTAACCTCTCCATTCTCCGTCTGGTTGTTCAGAGGCCGTAACCTCTCCATTCTCCGTCTGGTTGTTCAGAGGCCGTAACCTCTCCATTCTCTGTTTGTTTGTGCAGAGGCCTTAACCTCTTCATTCGTCTGTTTGTGCAGAGGCCGTAACCTCTTAATTCTTTGTCTGGTTGTTCAGAGGCCGTAACCTCTCCATTCTTCGTCTGGTTGTTCAGAGGCTGTAACCTCTCCATTCTGTCTGTTTGTAGAGAGGCCGTAACCTCTCCATTCTCTGTCTGTTTGTACAGAGGCTGTAACCTCTTCATTCGTCTGTTTGTGCAGAGGCCGTAACCTCTTCATTCTCCGTCTGGTTGTTCAGAGGCAGTAACGACTCGCAGGCAAATGATCTAACATTACAAATTAGTTGGTCTGTCCGTTTTTACCACAGATACAAATAATCCACAATTTCAAGTAACTTTGCGTTTCCCTCTATTTGCTCCAGCAAGCAAACTTGCTACACATATTTCTGGGGTATATACCAGTGCCGCACTGGTTACTCATCCCAGAATTAATGCACAGAAAGCCGACGACCTAATATTTAATGTTGCTGTGTTACCCAAGACCACCACATACTCTAACCCTGTGCCTCACCCAGATGTATTTTGCAAGCACAGGGATCACCACCCAAAATAGCTTCCCAGGAGATTCTGTTACAAACAGGAAACGGACAGGTAGACATTCAGACAGCGTGCCAGGTGTTGTCAACAGACGGCCAACATGCTGATGCCTCTCAGATAGAAACTCTGAAGGTCAATGATTGCAGGGCTAAATACCTCTGAGCCAGAGAAAAGTATAAACATTTGACCCATTCACACACTGATCCTGTTCGTTTGGTGAAGGGAGAAATATATAGTTGCCGTTAAGGACTTTAAATGGGTCTGAAAATGAGACTGAATTTTTAAAAGGTTCGGAAACTAGCATCACACAGATCCCTGCCGAGAAATGTCAGTGTTTCAGTAAGCATGGATGTCACCTTGATAGTTAACTTGGCAGTCTTGTTCCTGATTAATTTTGTAACAGAATTCATGATGTTGTTTACCATCTATTTAAAGGCCAATTATATTGTAAATACCCTTGTATTCTTCATTCACTGAGAGTTTTACTGAGAGTGATTACTGGTTGATCTGGTCACAGGATCGCTGGAAGAGGAGTTTTTTATTTTTTTTGGTTCCCAACGTCGGCCGTTTATCTGATGTATTCGGACCGGAACAGCTTTGCAGGCCCGCCGGTGCCTGGCGCGTGCCTGCATCATTAATCACATTAACAGCACCTTAATCTCCATATTACCGAGCGCCTCCTCAGGGGGCAGCTCCGGAACGCCAGTCGGCAGACAGCAGAGGAATCAGTCTATCACATCTGGAGCAAATCGGTACCCCAGTCAGAAGGGCCATTTCCTCCTAGTACAATAATAGTTTTGTGAGGCCTTTTTCCCTCCCCAGAAGCGGATAAATGTGCAGCGGCTAGGTGACCGATCAAGATGACGGTAACAAGGCACAGGCTCGCCTGTCCGTCACTGACTGATTCTGACTAAACCACATTCATCAATTGCCTGGCAAATGTTTACATCAGGACACCCGGGCGAATTGAAAAAAGAGCAATGAGGTGTGCAGCTTTGAAAACACGGTCTCAATTATGTGTGTTGATATAATTTATAAAAGGCGAACAAAATATGGACAGACACGGCAAACTTTGGAACACGATTGCGGAAGGACCTGTTTTATATTCAATACTATGCAAGGCAAGATTGTTTGATCATATAACATTCAGGCCTGATATTAATTACGTACTATTTTACTTGACCACGTGCACCAAGACAAATGGCAGACCCAAATAGAATAGCCTTTGCTCCTCAAAATAATGGCATTTTCTTGGCAATATCCCTGTTCTGGTGTGTTTCAACAAAAAAAACAAAAAAAGCCATTGTATTTACAATAATAATAATAATAATAATAATAATAATAATAATAAAAACCTAAATTATTTTGGACGGTTTTGAGAATGTCAGTCCTTCCCACATTAGCAGAACTCTAATGCATTTGAGTTTGAGGATCATATCCTATGAAGATAAGATTTCTGTACAATCTATATTACACATTTAATCCATTAAGCTCTCACTACTTACATACAAAACATTAAAACAGAATAACAAAAATAGTTTTACATTCTATGGCTTTCGAAACGGGGAAAAATCAATCTGTGACATTTGTGTCTTTAAAAATCAGTCAGATTATCCCTTAGTGGATTTGACTGAGACTGCAAGCCTGGACAGATAGGAAACTGAGCCACTGGAGAGCAAGATTAAATAAAGGGAAACCCAGAAGAACCCAAAGGCGAAACATCAGAATTCAAATTTAATGTGATGGCAATAGCATAAATGGGTCTAATCTGAGCCCATCTGAAGAACATGCGTGGGGGGAAAGCTGGAAAACTACTTGCAGCTGAACCGAAAAAGCAAAAATCCTAAAATAACTTAATATGCATGAAAACAACAAGCGATACTAAAACCCACTATCCTGCAGGAATTCCGTCCTCCTGTTTTGAGTTATCTGACTTTCAGAGGAAGCAAACTACTCCATCACTACTGCCTAAAATCAACTATGCCAGAAATATTAAGAGCTACGCAGGTCCAGATGGATGCTCAGCAAAAATGCACAATTCTAACACTTAACACAATCAAGTTGCGTTGACTGTTAGAAGTGCCCCATCTGCAACAAATATCACCCAAGTATTATCAGCTTGGACAATTGACGCGGGGAAAAATGTCGTAGATAGTCCAAAGTAAGGGTTTTTGACACGAACACAATGATAACATGAATAATACTGAATAACCTGAATAAAAAATATGAAGGTGCGAAGATCAGTATCAACAGTAATTTCTGAGACAAGTAAAATGCCTGCGGGATGCACTCAACAATAGCAGATTGAATAGTGAGGATTTGCCTAAGAATGTCTTTAAATGGTGTTGTTTTGTACCATGAGTCAAAGCCCCATACATGCAAGCCTCCAAAACTGCACAAAAGAAAAATTCTAGCATGAGGCTGACAACCAAAGCCCACAGAAGGCATTTTACACGGTTTAGGGCAGAGTTGGGGCATTGTAGTCTTCAGTAAGTAAGGTGCGTGTGGTTATCATTCTCACCTGATGTCAAAGGTGTAAATAAGTCCCTATGTGAAATGTAACTCTAAAGACCTGCTGGGCCTCAGCACCGGATGGAATTGCCTGAAACTGATTTTTTGTCCTGTCTTAAACTTATGTATATCTCAGGGTGTTCTCACATTAGAAATGGTACAGTACCAAAATTTTAAAAATTGAAAAAAAAAATGTTTATGAGGCCCCATGCATTTTTGTGAAGCTTGTGAAGTTCTTGCATTGAATTCTAATGCGCTTTGAGATGGAAAGGGTCCACAGCGGAAATTTAAGTCACTGTAGCCACTAGGTGGCAGTAAATCACAATAGACAGTTGAAAGGGAAATATTTGCCTTATTCCACTGTCTTGTTAGTGGTTGTATTTTATGGTTTCGCCACTTACACATTTTCGAATAAAGTCAAACATAAATATTTGGTTTTGTAAGTTGTTTTAGTACACAAATAACACAAAACTGACACATTGGCCTATCATGCTAACATCTTTAAGAATCCTAAAAATCCTTCGATTGATTCCTTAGGTTCGTCAAGCATGAAACTGAACAGTAGCGTTGCTTAAATACTGGCATTCGGGGTTAACGTGTTATTAAATTACTGTTGCAGTTTTGCAGTTACTATGAAAACGCAGACAGACTGGATTCGGTTCAAAATAATTAGCTTTTGTAAACAAGTAGCGAGGAGAACCGCAAAATAATCAGAGGGAAGTGGTCCGCATTAACTCCTGAATTCACGTGTGCGCACACATACACACATGGAGAGATGCTGAGCCACTACCTTATCAGTAACGAATCATATGACCCCAAACTCATGGAGTTTCGGACACATTCGGCCTAAGGAACCGTTATCGTTCTTGGTCAAAATCAAATCCAGGTGATTTCTGACATCTTTGTGGTCCACAAAGGAAAATACTTCTGCGTTGTGCTAAAGGCAGACGAGGAGGCAAAACAAACCAACTTGCATATTTAAAAAAAAAAAACTCTATCTGCACTAGCAACTCATTTCCACATGCGGTAGCAGTAGCATAACATAGTATTACGGCCCGGCCTAACATTAGCCCAAGACAACAATGGTCGAAACAATGTAAATAAAAAAAACTAGACTTAAACGTCCGCTGATAAAACCTAGAGGGAATTATTTTTCTAACACTTATTTTACCGGAGGAGGGAAACGGAGACAAAAAGGACACAATATTTTGCCACGGTGAAACTTTCTTGCACCTGAAAGAAAAAGTTTACCACGGACAAACCTAACTACTAGCCAAACCAGTGAACAGGTGTAGCCATATTCAGTGGAAAAAAATATATAATTTATAAAGTAGACTAGACTCGTTTTTAAACTTACTACTAATATCTTAAATAAAACGTTTCAGGGACAGCTGTGGCGAAACTATTGGCACCCAAAAAGCATTGTTTTTCTGTTTGTGTTTTTGTAATTGTTATGGATTTAAACTGTTGTAAATCCATCTATAAAGCCGTGCAAATAGGGCAACCGAATGTTCGCAGAAACTGAGAACACGCCACCAAAACTTTCCAGGTCGTTGTAATTGTCTATTTATTTTTATTTAAAACGTTTCCACTTGGCTCTGACATTGTATTTTTTATTTGTTCCGCTTAGTTTCCAGTTCCGATTTGCAAACGCACCTCAATTCCATTTCTTGCTGCAGGATCGTTGGCTCATTGGACAGAAATTTGCCAGGGGTTTTATCGAACAGAAACTCAACGTGTTGTTCTCGTCCCCTGAGCTACCACTTCGCGCTCCTTGATATACTGTTGCCTGAGTTCCTTTACTTTTAAGCGGCAATGTTCACCGGTTCGATGAATTCCTTTGTCGTCCAACTTGTTAACATTACTGAACAAGTTGAATGTATTGGAATTTTTTTAATGTGTTTCCTCGTGCTATCCACGTGACAGCTGTCATCTAGCTAGCTGCTTTCTCTTTTTGCTAACTATCAGCGACATCCCACGACACGACCTTTGCGAAAGTGTGCTCACACTAGTAAATATCTGCATCCTCCGAATGGAAGGGGCCCGACAAAATCCTTAGAGTGAACTTCGGTCCAATTGTTTGGTGTGAATTCCCGAATTTTTACACCTATGAATTCCCGAACTGTTCGCACCTGTCCAAAAAAACCGAACTCAGATTCTCAAATTCAGAAAGTCGGCACCAAACAAGGTAGTTTTGAAAGCCCCCTAAGAGCCTCCTACCAATGGCCAAGTATGGTAGTGATTTCATGGTGATACTTTGCCATCATCAATCTAATATTAGGTTTTGGTTGAAGAACACTTTCAGTGTCAAAAACATTCTGGAAAAACAAGACATGGGGCAAATAATTTTCAGGGTATGGTAGTATTGCAATTAAATCTGATTTATGGCTATTGATACACAAAGAGTTTTGGAAACAATAGACCAGTTTATAACTGTTACAGGATTGTTACTTTGTTCCAGTTTTCAAAGCAATAGCGTAGAAGACGGTCAAAACCATATAATGGTATACTACAGCCTTTATCATCCAGAGTTAACACCCATCTGGTGTTTCAGCGGAGAGGATCAAAGCTAAAATACCTTAGGCATTATCTGCCTGATAAAAGCTGAAAGGTTTGGAAAAGGAAACAGCTCGTAATTATATAACATTTTTACACATATGATGGCCTTCAGCCAGAATTATTAATGAAATCTTTCTAGCAACTTACTGTCAATCATTTAGTAAATATATGGTCTGCTGAGCAAAAATAGAGACATCTTAGTATTAAAACATATTTAAAGTCAAGTTTTGTGTTTGTTGGTTTAAATTTCTGCTATTATTCTCCATAGACTGAGGCTACATCTTTTCTGACTGCTTTACACCCTGAGCTTACTGATGGATCAAAAGCATGAATATTAACTTATGCCTGTGTTTTTGCCTCTTGAAGGCCTGCTTGCATTACAAAATCACCTGCCATTTTTGCTTGTTCAGGTCAGTTTGCTACCCAGGTTAAACAATTTAGCTGTTGATAGTGGGGTAAAACTTGTATACTCTGGTCTTATAACCTGTTGTGGAAGAAAAAAAATGGACCGTAGTTCTCAGAAGTGCATCGGTATGTCGTGGTAATTCCTCAGTTCCTTTTCAACAGGGCTTACAGTGAGATAAGGATGAGTAACTTATCTCAGGACCCGGGTATCTGCTGATTCCTTGATCTTCCAATAGCGAAGAAAGTTATCCAGAAATCATGGCATAAAACACGATCCTGAAGTAGCAAGCATTTGTACATCAGCGCTTCTGTAACATTTATTGCACTTTCCTGAGCAAAGCAGATTTAATATAACCACTATTATCCTTTTTAATGTCTCTTCTTTGATTTTACATTTATATATATATTTTTTTCCGGACAAAGCTAATGTCCTGTGTGCATTTAATAGTGAACTCACCCCCACACATCCAGCACAATAACTGTTTTGTTATTTTAAACTAAAACAAGGGAGCCAAGATTTCTGGTGTATCTAATGCGGTTAAAACTGTGAATGCCACTCAAATGAGGCAGGCCGTGTGTCTGTCAAAAACTGTAAACACAGCGGGGAGATCAAAGAGGCCCCCTATCCAGCCCGTGCCCACGCGGGGGGGAGGGGTTGAGGTGGGCGTCGCTGCAGTTGGCCAGCCTTGGATGGAGTTTGGCTCGACGCGACGCTTCCACTCAGGGCAAATTAAGCCTAACAATACGAGTGGCGGCTGGAGCCAGTGATGTCTGGGGCAGAATTTAAAACCACCAGCCCTCCCTTCATCCCCTCTTTGAGTGTCTCAAAAATGATTTGGAGAAAAAAAACTGGCAGGGACCCGCTGAACTTCTAATCCCATTAACCCCCCCGGAAAATTAATTTTCCATTTCGGATATTAACAGTAATGTAAAATGGCACCTGGGGTGAGAGAGTGAGAGGGGGGGGGGGGAGAGAGAGAGCGAGAGAGAGAGAGGAAAAATGCTTAACTCTGGAAAAAAAAAGAGACAAAACCCCACAAGGTGAAGATGAATAGGGCAGCTCCTGAAGAAACAAACGTCCGCAGTCTGAAAGCAGTGAGGCTGGCATTGAAGAGAGACCGTACAAGTCAGGGCAATGACATTTCAATTCTGATGCAGCTTTTGGCAAGAGACAGCACAAAAAAATGTCTCAGGTTTCCAAAAGGGAGCAGGTATCTGGCTAAGCGTGTGTCGATCAGATTTGCACAAAGATTAAATAGGGGGAAAAAAAGAAGTAATTTCAAACGAACCGTTGGCAGCCACCATATATGTGTGACTGATAATGAAATTATGTCCATTTAGTTTGGTTTGAGATTTTTCTGCCGTTCCTGGGGTAGAATGTGAGGTTCTATGGGGGCACCTTGTGAAGATCACGGTCTGATTGGAGCAGAGCGATACAGCACATCAGCAGCAGGTGGAGACTCTCTGTAACACCGCTTGAGTCTGGAATTTTTAGGAAACCAATCTAGTGATAATATGTGAGGAGGTCATCATACTGTACATTAGGTCAGAGTGATATCTGAAATTAAATCTAATGTTTTACACAGAACTACTATTTTGTAATTCAGTCAACATTTTCATTATTATTCTTAACATTACTCCGCTAACAAACCCCGGTTCTTTGAAAAACTGGTGCCTGCGTTCTCTGAACCACATCAAGGGATTGAAAAGAAGGTCCTGGTCTTGACAGAAGCATAACATGTTTCTGAAACAAAGAGAAAGTGTTGCTTTGGGAGTGGTGGAAGTTCCTGAGGTCTGTGGTCCAGGTCCTCATAGTCGCCCTTGCCTGTAACTACGCCTGTGGTCCGGTGATGTCACCACGTCCTGTAGAAAAAGCTGGAGAAAAACATAAAATCAGAACATTCACACACTTTCAAGGGGCCAAGGGATGACTCATTTTTATTAAAAGGGGGGGGGGGGGGTGTCTTTAAACAAAGGTGATGCCATCATAAGGTGCCTAAATTAAAATTAAAATTAAAAGACCAGACATCTTCCCAGTACATTGAGTTTATAGCCCACTGTTAAGTTGAGAAATATTGCATATTTTGCCTAACGCCACTGATACATCCAGAAATGTAGCTTAACATAGATTTCCCCCCTTAATTCTGCCTAGAATTCCTTGAAAAATTGTGCATATATTGCCAGATGCAGTACAAATGGAAAAAAAACAATAATGATGGATTCCTTCAAGATCCAAATCCATTTTTAATTTATTTAATCTATTTTAGGTAACGGAAGAACACATAATATGTTCTTTTTCTTGTCAGTGGCACAGACATTTACTAGTACAAAACCACCATTTTACATTAGTAAATTAATAGACCTGCAGATGTCAGCTGGCTTGAAGTTGAAATAAGGACTGCTCAAATTAATGTTGCAATGTTTTGTGTAAAAAAAATTTAAAAAAACCCTGGTGCCCTAGATGGATTCAAATCCATTTTCATTAAAGGTATTAAACGGATACTTGATGACTTTTCAAAGAAAACATATTTTCATGATAGTTAAGCACCCACCTAAAAAACTGAAAAAAACAGTACTGCTTTTTAATTTATATTGTCATCGCTGTCTACTGCAGTATAACTAAATAAAGTTGTTAATTAACCACAATTTCAAACGCTTGCTTGTAATATGCCAATCCTCTACAATGTACAATGAACTAGAGGGAAAGGAGTGACCCCGACGAATTGGTTCGCTGCCGTGTTGAATGGCAGGAAGGCCGCTTTCCCTGTCCTGTGGCGCTCTGAAGGAGGGCCGCCTGGTTTATTAACCCAGGAGGGGCAGAGGTGTCAGTACTCACCGGACCAGAGCGCTCGTGGTAAATTACAGGAAATATCGAGGAAGGATTCGAATCTACGTCTGAAGTTAAATAATATTTAAACGAGTTGTGATGACTATTAATGATTTAATGAAGCAAAACAGTGTAGCGTTTCGACAGCCGTTTTTCCTTACTTTTAGCAGTGATTCTAAATTGCTTGAGAAAAAATAAGTTAAAGACACCACGATTATTGCGTAGTTATATAAAGACAACAAGAGGGACACACATTTCCTATTGATGCACATTATATCCCACTTCAGGGCATTTCCGAAAAGTATATTTTAGTATAAACAAATCACGTTGAATTGGTTAAATTATTTATTGTCCAAGGTGAACGATGCGTGAAATCGACTTGACTAACGTCGTAAATGCGTCAATTTTCTGAGACGTTTCATTTGATTTGAAAATCAAATCACTGGTGTGAAAAGTTGTGATGTCATTTTTCTTATGGGCACAGAAAGATTTGCAACGCATTCAACAATAGCAAAAACGATACTTCAGTAATGTTCTCGCTTTTGTGAGTGACTGTATAATTGTTGCCTTTGGACGAACATTAGTGTTGAAAAACTTGTCTGGTTTGCGGAAATTGTCCATATATAGGATGATGAAGGAAACCTAGTTTTGCAATTTTAGTAAATTTAAGCAGTTAACAATTTATGTTTTATCAGGATTAGCCTGGATTATGAACCCATGACCGCACACAATTCGCCCACTTGTTTTGTGGATTCCAACTGTTGAGCAAAGCAAATAATTCCTCACTCCTGGCAGGAATTACAGTGCCTGTCGCTGATCCTAAGATAATCATAAAAAACATATTTCAGAACTGATAAACAACAAAATAAAAGTAAAAGACAAAAAACTAAAACTGCTAGTGCCTGGCACCACGGAAAACCATAAAAAGCGGCGACCAGAAAGGAATCGGTCATTAAAACACAGAACCGAATGACAAAAATTATAGAAACATTGAGTTAAAAGAGACAGTCAGGAAAAGGGAAATCCATTGTTCTCGTGCAATGTTCTTTGCGTTTCCGTTGTGAGCGAGTGGAGTCTAAAAATGATAAAATGTCTTAAAACTGATCATAAATTTAAAGCGGTGTTAGATGCTTTTAAATATTATATAATGATCACTTTCTATCTAAAACAATAAGAAAAGCAGAGAGAGTTTGGGAGATTGAGATATGCATAACATAGAGATGATAAAAAACATAGTTTCCTCTTTATGTAGAGATATCCTGAAAAAAGGCAACTGGTTTGGTGCCAAAAACACGCTGTTCTAGTAGGCTACCTTCTAACCTTGCGGTAAAATACTGCTTTTGCTACAGTAGTGAAGATGAAGAGTTTTTGGATTTATATTATTAAACATATATTCTGAATCGTATAAACGTTGAACGTGAACAGAATACACGGTTTGAACATTAAACACAACCTTTTTTATTTATTTTTTTTACAGTGTAAGAACTTGCCTGACGTGTACAATGTAATTCGATGTGCCACGGTTAATTAGAGGCTTCATAAATGGCTCTCTGTTCAAGTTATTTCTGTCCAAATCAGCTTAGAGTTGGTGTGTGTGTGCGCGCACGCGAGCGCGCGCGTGCGAATGTGTGTGTGCGTGTCTGTTTGAGACACGCACACACAGGTTTAAACACGGTTTACCTAATTTACTTTATTTTTAACTCTATTTTACGCAGTATTGCTTTTACAGCCGCACTACAACGAGGTAAGGCAGAGTGAGGTGACTGGCCACATCTAATGGTCATTCACGGATGAGAGCAGCGCGTCGGTCTATGAGGTTCACACGGGCCAGTGACCTCAAACTGTCAGAATAAACAGATTTGCAAGATTACCCATAAAACACTTAAGATCAACACTTTCCAGTTTAGCCGGGAGTTTAGAGAGTTACACGTTTCTTTCACCTGTAGCACTGATTTAATTCCACTGGATAATTTATGAAAAAAGTTTCGGGCAAACAAAGGGATAACTGTATCCGCAGAAAGCTTTTGAGATTTTTAAAAGTAGTTTTATGGGTCAGGTTGCTTCACACGTATATGCACTGGCCTGGCATTGCGTCATCGTCAACCGTGATAAAATATTATCTGAGATAAGTTTGAAGTGATTTAATTTTACAATCAGCACACTACAGCTGTCCCCCGTGAGTAGGCCTTTAACAATGTACCGTTCGCTGTACAATAAGCTCACTGTACTCGCCGCAAACTCTCACACACTGACTATTCAAACAGGCGAATGCAGAAAAAATGACGGTAGCGTTTTAACACAATATATATATATATGTGTGTGTGTGTGTGTGTGTGTGTGTGTGTGTGTGTGTGTGAGAGAGAGAGAGAGCCTAGAGAAAGTCATTTAAAAAAAAAAAGAGAACCCAAATTTTAAAAATCTAAAAATAAGCCTAATATGAAAACTTCTTCAATATCTAAAAGCCGTAAACGATAAGGTCAGTGAATAATTGACAAAGTTGGCGCTTTCTTTCGGAGTGTATTATCAACATTAGCCGCGTGCAATGCATGGCGCTTACCAGAAGTCCCAGTTAGTACTCAGCGCGCTCTTTCTTACTCTACATTACTCGGATGTTTTTTGAATGGCATTGACTGACGTCACGAAGCGCTAGTGTGTAGGCACGACTGTTTAAAACTGGTCCCTCGCAGAATCGCAGGAGCCACACTGCTCACACGGTCCATTCTAAACGACCCTGAGCACTGCCAACAATATATTAGGATTTCTGCTAAAAGGAAGACGCGAACCGTTGTTGCGCACGGTAGCATAGTAATAAAGATACGACTACAACAAAAGCGGAGATGGTGCATCCCTGTGTAGTTTTGATCACCTTGCTGCTCGTTGTCGCAGAATGTGAAGGGAAAGCGCAAATCGGAGTTCACCACAGTGGGTGTCCATCCCGTTGTCACTGCGAAGAGGACGGCATGCTCCTGCGAGTCGACTGCTCGGACCTCGGTCTCACGGTTCTACCAGCAAACCTTAGCGTCTTCACTTCATATCTGTAAGTTCAACTTTGGCGTTCTCCGTGAGAATACAACACGTGTGTATCTTGGCTTAGAATTTAGATCTATATTTTGAGTAGTGATTATTTTTCTAGTTAGTTAAAATGGGTGAACATTGACAGATTACACGCTGCAGTTTATAAAATGACAGAATCGTTGGCGTTTTGTAGATTAAAAAAAAACTGCAATAGGCTTTCTTTCAATAAGGTTTAAAATGAAACGATTCTGCGGGTAGACGGGTGAATTGAAACACAATTAAACCCACGAAGCTCTCTTCCATACATGTATTACACTTGTTTATTATAACTTGTTCCAGTTACACCAACCGTAAATCGTTAAATCGTACATTGATTACATTACGATAAACCTACCAAATCACACCTCTGTTCATATTAGTGGGCTAAATGAACACACTTAAAATGATTTTTTTTAGAATCTTCATAACAAATTCAAGATTCAAGATCGTACAAGAATGACAACAAGTCAGTAATGCAAGTTTTCGTCAACATCGTGACTGGTCTGAATTTTCTGGGGATTATTACATAGTAATGTATTCTGTTGTATAGCAGAAGGAAATTACATGAACATAGGAAACATGTGCATAAATGCTTGTTTCCTATGTAATTTCCTATTGGGGTTATTACTGGTTATTATTGGTTTAACTTTGGATTCGGGCACTGAGCAATGCCCAAAGTAAGACTTGGTACGGCTCCGCGTAAAGCGTTGATTCGATTTGAAATTAAATAAAACGAAGAGAACCTGATATCCATGTTTTTTTGACTCATAGCACAGCGGAAGTGCACTATAGTCGGCGCGACTGGAAAGTCGTTCTTGACCCCAAAGTGCTAAGCAGCCAAAAGCATTAGAAACTGAGAGGAACTGAGACGGCGCAACATTGTCGCCTGTGGAAATTCAACAGGGTGCATGAGAATTTAACAGCCCACTAAAAATAGAACGATTGCTTACCCTGACAGCTAAACTCGGCCGGCAGAAAACCTATCTTAGACAAGAATGATAAAAGACGACCCTGTATTAGGCTACGTGGTCACCTGTTTGGTGTTGAAATGATGCTGCCTGCTGCAATAGAAGATACCTTGGGTAAAAATCTAGCTCCGGGCAATACCAAGGAGCTGCCTTGATCTTATATTTTAGAGAGGGCTATCTGTAAACTCATACCTGTATCGAATGGGTTTGGGGTTCAGAGCAAGGAGGTAACCGAAACCGTACAGGCCAAACAGAGGCCAACTGCGCACCTGTGTGCCTGAAGCTCACTGTAGTTTAGGTGAAGCGAGGTTGGTACAGACAGCGGTCATTTAAAAAAAAAAGCCTTTTAGCATGGTACACGTCGGCTTGGTTTTATATGAAACGTTCTCATAGTGGGGGAAGATGTAGCGACATGCACGCTGCACGGAATCACGTCTTACGTCTTGTGTTTAAAACGTTCAGAGACTGTCGTATTTTAAGCAACATAACGACAATTCAGTACGGTAGATAAAGTTTTCAAGACGCCTTTGCTTTCCTTTAATCCACGGATATTTTATAGTTGAAATCTTCATTATGCAACATATTAACACAAGGAACGCTACAAATCATTTGGAATTGGACAATATAGGTTTAAAATTATTTTATTATATTTTTAATTTTAACATTTTGTAATTATTATTATTATTTCACTGCTTGTAAAGATAAACTTCTAAAGGACACTCTTAACCAGCTTGAACTTGAAATTGTCCCTGAACTGAAAATACATGCAGCGATAACAAATTTTCAGTTATTTTGCTCTGTGATTTTTCAAGCAATTTTTCAAGTAGGCTCTGATTTGAGTCTTTTAAGCAAAAAATAATGACTCATTGCTTAAGACAATTGGGCTGCAAACTCACCTCTGCTGGCCTATGAATTCAGCCCACTCTGAATCAGTCACACCCTCCCCCTCCTCCCCCGTGTAAAGGGCGTAATTAAATGAATATGGTAATGTTTCTTAGGCGGTCTCTCTCGTCCCCTTGACGGACAGATTGACAGGGAAACCATAAGGCAGAGTACGGGACACTGTGGCGGGGGGGATTGGGGGTCCAGGCTTTGCACAATCCACCACATTATTCGGGGAACAGAGGACAATGGTCCTGGTCGAGCCCCCCTGCGTCCAGCAGGGAGCGCGTGTTTGGGTTGAACGGGGAGCCCCAGAAACCAGCTGGAATCAGTGCAGAAGGGCCTGTTCACTTCATGGCTAATCTTTCCCACCCCGCTTGACTCAAGGGGAGTATCTTTTTAAGCATTTGAATATATTTTTCCACATATTCACGTCTGAAACATACATCAGACTTTGTATTACACAAAGAGATGAAAACCCCTACAATTTTTTACAGAGGTGTTAAATTTGAAATAGAGCTATACTCAAATTTTCTCTTTTTATTTCTTCAAAAAAAAAAAGAATATATGATCACAAAACAGTGCCTAATTTTTGTTTACTTGGAGGTATGTGTGTGTGTGTGGGTGTGTAGTGGGTGGCATTATCCCCTATCAGGGAATTTAAAACAACATTTTACAAATCGGGCTGGAAAATAAATTGATGCATGTCATAACTAATTCTGCACAGAAAGCAAACTGCCTCCAGCAGGAAAGACTATGCACAAAACTGTTTTATATAAACACTGCATAGAATGTGTGATTGCCAATGGGCTCCATGGATACCAAAGAATCATATTTTTGTCATTTTTGTTATTGAAAAAGTGTCAATCTGAAATCGTTGCTGTTGGTAGATTCTGTCAGTTCTAAAATGTGGGGGGTGAGTTTACAGTTGTGTATATTTGTGCTACTGGGTGACGTGAACCAAAGGTGAAGGTGAAGGTGAAGGTCAATGGTTTTGCTGCTGTCAAAGTATTCTTTCTGCACTATGAATGGAGCACAGGCCGCGAGCAAACCTCTTTAGCATTTTCTGCCGAGACTTGAGTTGATTTAATGCCATGGAGACAAGGCAGAGTAAAGTTTACACTGTATGTGGTGATTGAGGTTAGCCGTGTTCTAAACTGTGGCTGCTCGGTAAACGCTGGTCCAGCCTGCTGAGATACCTTTATTTCTTTGCTCAGGGAGAGCTTAGCTGCCACACTTGCCATAACAAAAATGTTTTCATACCTGAGGAATCGGCAAAGAAAAGTAACTAATTTAGATATCCTTTCCATCGCCATGGAAGCTAACGGTGTAGTTGAAAGAAAATGGATTTGGTAAAGTAACCTCCCTAGTCGTGGACAGCCTTCTTCATTATTGTCACGGTTATGGTTTGTCCATGTGCAGGAATGGGATGAACACAGAAAAAAAAGTGTCCATGGTTCCATTTGGGCCCGCGTGCGGCATGGCGCTGATCCCACCTGGGGTGTCTGTCCTTGTTCTCTTAGGCAGCGCTCAGTTTTAGCCTAGCTGCAGGAGTTAAGACTAGCGGTGGGTGCTAAAGCAGCAGGCCCAGGCGGATGAACATAGCGCTGCTCTATGGAGGGGCCGACCTGGGTTGATTAAAGACGCTTTCAGGACCACGGACCTGGCAAGCTGCGTTGGAAAACCGAGCCAAGCCGAGCCATCGCAGGTGACTTTGTTCTCCCCACTGGCCATCCGTGGCCATCCGTGAACATGTTTACTGAATGTGCATAGCGTACTAGCCCGGAGCGACTTTGTTTGTTTTACTGTTGGGATGCCTTCCCAGGTTGCTTCAGAAGTCCCTTCTGTTAGTTAAGAGTGAAACAACAATCCGCACGTCCCTCCGCCCTCCCATGACAGAATTTATGGGTCTCGGCATGATCTGAACGACCACAGCCGAACTGCTTGCTGAGAAAGGTACAGGCCTGACTAATTCCCAGCGGTCTAAACTTCACAACTTTATTTTCAGCTTATAAGTTTTTACTAGAGATTAAAGACAAGGCCCTCTTGTTGCCGGCCTCTTTTATTTTTTTGGGGGGGGGGGCTTTGATTTTTTTCCACCCTCAATTTCTCATCCTGTTGTTGAGATGTCTGCCGAGAATGAGAAAGAAAGGCCCCTGCTCTCAAGCAGTACATAAACGCATTTGTACCTGTATCCGACTAAAGTGACTGGTTTTGGTTTTGTTTTGTTTTTGCATAAGCATTTAAACCATAGGAGCAATAAAACTTGGCCTTGCTGTCCGTATCGTGTTCAGTTGCTTTGACATCATGAGGAGAACCTCTTAAAGGAAACCACTGCTGTTATACATTATCCTGGAATGTGATAAAAAGATGCTCTGGTGATTTTGCATGCACAGTCTACAAAATGTCCTCATTAGCCATACGTCTCGCAGAAATCCTCCTAATTTAATGTTATTGGGTACTAGTGAGTTGCAATTTAGCTGGCAAAAAATGGCCAGCTTCTTTCTTTTGTAATTAACAGCCTCTGGTCAGACCGAGGGGGGGGGGTTCCGACAGGCGCCCGTGAAATGTTGCCGCTTTATTGTCCCCCCCGCCACACCCCTCCAAAACGCCTTGTGAAAAATCAGCTGGGCCCAGCCAGCATCAATAATAGGAGGTTCTCAATAGGCGTTTTGTATCGCCTGCGGGAGGGATGGAGAGCCACTGCCTTTAGGTTCCCATGGCAGCCAGCTGTGGGCCAGGGGCTGAGAAAGCACCCATGATTTACAGGCTCTGCATCATAATGGATGGAAAGCCCCAGAACTTTCTCATGCCCTAAATGTATATCTGTTACCTCCCATATAACTGGCTGTACGTGGAGTTCCTGGCCTTTGGTCTGTGTCGGATCGTTTTTGATGAGCAGTACCATTTCCCCCGCTACCCGTTGACTGGCGGTGGATGCACAATGTGTGTCGCGTTACCATAAAACTCCCACCCGGCAGCAGTGCGCCCAGGGAGATAATGCATGGCTGTGCGTGATTAAGATAGCAAGCTAACTAGTGAGGTCACAGTGTTACGGCAAAGTTCTTTATAACTAAATTAATAAATCACCAGCTCAATTTTGCAATGCATTTAAGACACTCACACGATTGATACATTTTTTTGCCGGCCCTAGTTTTCCATCCTTGCCATCCAAATGGCATCCAATGCTCAAATAATCCAATTATTATTATTTTTGTTGTTTGTGTTTTCTGTGATGTTCAAAATAGGTCAGTCCAGAAGGATCCTTCCTCTTCAAATGTGCAGATATTAATTTTTTAAAGAAAAGAGCACAGAACAAATTAACAATTTGCAATCGTTCTGGAATCCTATGCACCAAATCTTCGTGGCCTGGACGGCTGAGTAATTTGAGACCTCACTTAACGTATGCATGTGTAAATGTGGTGAGTATTTGTTTCCTGGTGGCTCGCCCCGTGTGACTGACTGAGATCAAAATGCCCCTGTTCTCCAGCTCGGCCTTACTCATCCGCTGGGACATCTGAAGGAACCGTCTGAATTTTGGTCAGACTGAACCTTCTTGCTTCCGAGAAGGGGGAAAAAAGCAATTAAGGGAAATATTTAAATCTAAGACGTTTGGTTGAGTTGCTCTCTGAGAGGCGACCGGTCTCTTCCCCGCACAATGGCTGAACTAAAAGGGCCAAGCGTTCTGTGTGAGCACCATTGTCCCAGCTGTGGCCTCCACAGGAAACAAAGTGCGGCCGGACCGTGGGAAATACCTACATATTTGACACAGACCCTGTTTTCTTGCAGGAAAGAAAAAAGGGAGGCCTGAATTTAAAGACTATGGTGATTCTTTTTTTTATGTAGCATTTGAATCGACCACGGTATGCCTGATTGCCTTTGATGTGGAAGATAAACTAATTTTACTATAGACTCGGGCTAAAGTAATTAGAAGCCTAATGCTTTCATGTTTCCTAAATAGGCTATAGAAACACAGAATGGAGCACTGGGACCCGAAAAAGTGCTTAGCGTATCAAAGTCCTGTCGAGTTGAAATGGTTTGGGATGAAGTTTTGGATGGCCGGCGAAGATAGGGTGGGCGGCAGAGCTGGACTAAAAGGGATGGGTCATTTATTTTTATTTTTTTTATTTTTTTATTCATTGAGTAAGATCTATGTTTTGAAGACAAAAAAGGGGAATGAAATAGAAAGGAAAATTTCACACCAGGTGGTGTAATGTGCTTGAGTTTGCAGGGTACAGTAAGAAATGGTACGCTTTGCATAAACATAAATCAGGAGTGCGCTTTGTTTCATCAGGTCTTTTGTGTGTGAACCCGCAATGCCATATTGATTTTCCTGGCTTTACATGAACAATTATACGCTTATGTCGGTCAAATTTAAATAACAATGTTGTCACTGTTGAAATATTATCATATACATTTCAATGGCTGAAAATTCTTTAGTCTTTGAGAAGTCCGTAGATACCGATTTAAAACATGCGCCAAGCTCATTAAGAGGAGTTTTATAAATAAGAATTTGCTGAATTTGAAGTGCTATTTTTTATATTTTAAGATTAAGAGACCGTTGAACATAGTTTTGGTACACCTTTACATTGCAGTGTTACATGATACCCCTGGAAACAGCTAAACAGCAAAAACAAAATCTAATAAAAATTATGAAAATAAAAAAATATATTGATGGTGTTCAATGAGATGAATGTTACCTAGTTCGATCACATACGTGAACTTACACGTCCAGATCAGACCAGGAGGTTTATACAGTTTACGGAAAGTTGTTATTACATGCTTATCGCATGTAATAAAACAGCATTTTCTTTTTTGTAAGTATCCTATTTCTCCTACTAATAAAATGAAAATGCTATTAAATGCAGTTATTAACAGGTTGCCAAAGCTTTGATCTGGTCCCAGCCGTAGTTCACCATTAGCCGGATCCACTGGTTTAACAGAGTAATTATTATTTACGGTATTTTTTTGTAGAAATTTTTAATTTTTTCGATTGATCTGATTTGTGTGGCTGCCTTTCACCTTGGCTGCCTCTATGGTCTACACATGTAGGTTTTTTGTGAAGGGATGCAGTCTTTAGGATGCGGGGTCAGAAGAAAGCTCCAGTGAGCAGAATGGAATCAAAGCTTTGACTTTTCGTCTCCCGCCACAAAGCGGAATCCTCGGAACTTCCATAGGAAATAGTACGGATTCCGGGGATTCATGAGGGCCAAATGGCTAAGTGGCGCCGGGGCCCGAAGTCCAGAGTGAAGGGAATCTTTGTGACGGCTGTTGGGGGGAGGGTTGGTGCTGCTCAGGCTGGGCGAAGACGAGTTGTGGGAGCAGTCAACAAATACGCTATCAAAACATTGCATGGCCATTTTACCGTCCCCGTGAAGTCAAGTCAGTTCTTCTTCACGAGTTAAAACTCTAATTGTGCCTTTTGTTTGGTATGTAGGGCAGTCTCGTAGTTCAGAAACCATTCTGCATGTTTATTGCATATATTGTTGTGGTTGTTATTATTATTGCTGTCCTCCTGAGAATTTACGTTCTAAAGCGATTGTCTGTAGCTTAAATTGTTTTTTGTAACCGACCACATACTTTGACTGTAGACCCAAAGTAATGGCTGTAAAGCTGACATCTAGATAAAACCCCAAACCAATACATTTTGAAAGGGTTCCGGGTGTGCATTGTCTGCTTTCAAAATATTTCAGTTCTAACCCTGGGTTCTACCAATGAGGAAATATCACGGTGGGCTACGTTCCTACGTTCCTTTCCCCCCCAAATCCAGGTGCCCTTGGGAAGAAGATAATTCTTCTTCTTGGGCAAGAAGATAATTGCATGTTATTTTAACTTTTTAATGTAATTCCACTGACACGTCCATGTTTGATGCCTCTTTTCTGATGCTGAGTTAATGACCTGTGGGTTGATTAAAGACAGCCCTGTCCGTTCATTTAAGGGATTCGTTTAAAGTCTTTCCGTTCTCAATTGGAAGACCCACAGATTTGGCCTTTGAAGGAGGTCCAAGTTGGTGTACTTCTAAAGAGTTTCATCAAGGTTGAACCGAGTGAACTGGATGTGTGTGAGATGGATTCTGGGATGGAAGTTAAATTGCTTTTATGTGTTTTGTTTGCTTGCAAATTAACTGTCAAGCCAGAGGTTAGCAAATTCACATTTTCATAATTTGCGGCAATGTGAACTAAAATAGACAACTAAAAAATATATTACTCGAATGTATCTGTGAATTTGGGAAATAACGTGGCCACATGTTTGCTACAAAGAAAATAAATTACAGGTGTATTACACAATAAAACACACATGAACAGGCATTAATGGGTAATTAGTTTTTCTCAATAAAGACCAGATGTACCTTGTAAGGTCTTTTTAAAGGCCGTGTTCATAGGGTCATTATCATAATAAATATTTATTTCCTTATAAAAACCGTAGCTGTTTCTAAAAATCAGTTTTTAGAGAAAAAAAAGAGAATTTTTGTAGCTACACTATAGGCCAGATAGCATAGTTGAGTAGAAGAGCGCGCCTCTTTAAAAAGTGCAGAACATGTAAATGTGTGATTACAAACGGCACCCTGCTCACCTTGTTAATGTGTTTGCCCAATTTATTCTGGTTCTGGCCATTTTGGTTTCCTGACCTCTGTAAACCGGCTGTATCAGAATGTGGCGCGAAACTCTAACTTTGAAAATGACTTATGAGCCGGTGATGAGCAGATCCGCGCTGCAGAGACCTCGGTGAAAGCTTTCAAAAACTTTGGTTTGGCCAGTAGCAGACCCAAAGACTTTCTTTGTGACGCAAGATCAGTTTCCCCTGCTCGTTTAGTACGTGGGTAGTGAAACGAATCCTGAGTCTGCGATGTATTAAAAGTTTTACATTACTTAAGTTTTTCAGTCAAGAGGGCTATAGTTTTAATCACCAAATTTTTTTCCAAATCCAGGCGACTAGCAGTTAATGCAGCATCATTAAAAATGCTTTCCTCTGTCTGCATTTCGTATTTTGCTATTGGGAAACGATCGGCAGATTAAAAGCACTTCAGTGTGGAATCCTTCTGCAATCTTCGAAGATCCACTGCTGCCGGCAGCGGCCTGTGAAGGCGGTGTCGGACCTGGCGCGAGAGTTTCGGAACTGCCCGAGCGGCGTTGTGAGAAGGTGCCCGGTGGATTATGGGCCGAGGGGCTGGTCGCGCCCCCTTGCTTTTGGGCTGGTGTGCGCCACTGTCCTGGTTCTTTGAATGGTGGAGCTGGTTATAAAAAGGTGCATTCAGCGAGCATTGTGCTGTGAGCTCATGCCACACAGTGGGGCTCCCAGCCCTTTAGAAAGTGGAGGCCAAGTTGTTCAGACTGGCCCCAAACAGCCCACAGAGGTTTATTTTGGATTAATTAAAATGTCTCAATGGTGCACGGATGTGTTTGGTCAGTGCCCCTTTCTCCCCTGCTCCTAATGCAATTACGAAAGTGTATCTTTTATTGGGATCGTTATTTCCTAACAGTTTACTTCACATGTGCGTGAGTGCCAATGGCGGAGTAAATTGTAGTCAGCTGCTTTTTGAGTTGCCTAAAACTCCGTGTTTTGCTAGCTGCCTTTGGTAGCGTAGGGAGTTTACTGCTGAAACCACTTCAGTTTACCAAGTTATGAGGAAAGTGTAATTTTCCAAGATTTTTTTTTTCTTTCTAACTTTTAATATCTTACAACAACCTTTGTGTCCCTTCCACCTACCCATATATTATTGGATGTCCCTTCCTATTTCTAAGAAAAAGCTTCATAAAAAAATAAAAAAGATTATTTATTATATATTTTAAGAAAAATACCATTATTAGTACACCTGATAAATAAGGATGTGGTCATTTTGTCATTTTGTCACTCACCAAAAACGTCTATTTATTTTTTTTGCTGCCAGCAGCTAAATTCATATTTCTGTCACGTTTAAAAGTGGAAGCAGAGCACGGTTTGTTTAAACGATTTTGCCCTTAAATGCCAGAAACTGCACACAAAAACGGCCGTATCTGAAAACCGGTGGGATGTTACAGTTTTCCCCAGCCTCCCTGGATGCAGCCCAGCCCCTTAAGCTTTTCAGGGTAGTGAGAGACGTTCGGCAGGCGTAGTGTGGGTTTAAAAAGTATTGGTGTAACTGGAAGGGTCTGATGTGTGATGCCCCAGCATGTTCTGGGTGACGGTTTAATCGCTGTCCGAGAGTGTAATTGGGGCGGGGGGGTGGGAGACCCTGGCATCTTGTGCATCCCGGTGGCCTATCAACAGTGTCTGCAACTTCACTGGTGTTTTCGTAATACTTTACAATGTCAAAACGGTCCAGTATTACAGGGTGGTTTCTGAGGAGAGAGTCTCACATTCACATTTTTTTAACACTTCTGCTATTCCACAAACTCTGGCTAAAAGAGGCCTATTTATATTAGTACAGAGTTGTGTGAAAATTATTATTTTATAATAATAGATATTAAATGTATATAGTTTATAATGAATCATTAAAAAGACATAAAAAACACCAGTACCAGAAGTCAGACTGTTATTAAATACTTTAAATTTAAATACTTTCTTTAAACACAACCGTTTTGGTAAAATGACTGAGATTAAGTTTCAGATTTTAAGATGATAAAAGATAAATCACAACCTATAAAAGACACCACTGAGCCGGACATCATTGTGGGCCCGGCCCGGCCCGACATTCCACATTCTAGCGCGCATTGTGGCGCTTCCGAATGTCCACCTCATCGAGATAAAGGCCCTTTATCTGAAGTGAATTGGGGCCAGATAGGAACTTTGCCTCACTTTCGGGGGGGGGGGGGGGGAAACCGATGGGATTGCGTCATGGCAGGCCGTCAGGAGGTTTGGGCGGGGGGATTGTGTTTAAAATGAACAGCCGCTTCACAGGCATGGGGCAATAAACGTGATCATTTGTCAGAGCAGTCATTCAGAACTTGGGGTTGCCGGCCTCTGTTCTCTTGCCAGAGCCTTTAATTGGCAGTGGGGAAGTGCACCTTCACTTTCTGCTCCCATCCCACACCCCCTCTCGCTATTAAGTTGGCTACAGAATTTGTGAGGATGTCAGTATAAGCACCGAGTCTAAAGGATAGCGCTGGCTGGAGATCGGCGTGGCTTGATAAACAGCGCGGGGGGGGGGGGCTGGTTTCCGTACTTCACCGGGCAGACGTCTTCGTCTGCCAAGACTGTGTGGCGACTCTTCTTGTTTGGAGCACAAATGCGAGCGCTAGAATAACAGACGGTGAATGCCATTGGTGAAATTGCTGTGTACACAAGGTGAATGCTAAAGCTCCGGGCTGAATGGAAGTTCTTAATCCCCCGCCATTATCTACAGTCTAAAGGGAGAAAAGTGGGTGGGGTTTAGGAGACTTTAGCGGTCGTAGTCGCCGATTAATGAGCTGCGGCGACGCAGAGCTGGGACTTTTTGTCCAAGTGTCGCTAAATCATCCGCAGGGCTTCAACTGGGGACTCACGGGACATGACGACAGGCCCTGGAGGTCTGGCCCCTGCCCATCAATTACTCTCCCTGTTGCCTTGTTTGGCGGCCTCCGAAGCGGGTGGCTGGCGAAGAGGCCGAGGTTTGGCTAAAGAAAGGCCCCCCTTTCTTCGGCGCAGAAGCCGTGAATGCCTTTGTCCCTCGGCGCCGAGCACTTCGACTCCTCCAAGAACAGCTCTCTGCGCTCTCGGCGGCGGCTGCAAACTAATGGACTCCGAACATAAGAGCCTCAGAGTGAAGCTTTTCAACAAAAATATGAGCTTGGTTTTTATTAGCCGGGTCCAACAATCACTCCATTTAATTATCAAACCCTTTTTATACAAATTCTTCAGAGGTGGAGAGCGAAAATTAAAGATTTGCGTCGCAAGAAAAACAAACCAGAACTTAATTACAAAATTCCTAAGGAACGGATAATTAAAAAGTGTTTTCACAGCTGCCGAAAATTGTCGGCAGCATTCTCCGGTCTGAAAGAAAGCAACCGGGAAAATGGGGGGGGGGGGCACTCTTAACTATTCAGTAGCACGACCCTCGAGTAGCCTTTGGGTAGGAGAGAGTTGGAAGCTTCTCTAAACAAACGCCGCCCTCGCTCATTAACGATCCTTCAGGTAGCTGGCTCTTGGTGACAAACGCTTGACAGCTCAGAAATGGCGCGGTCAAGTGGGATCCGGGACACAGCGTCTGCAAATAAGAGCCCCCCCCGACAAAGTGCTCTCAGCCGCTTCTGAAAACAAACGAGCGGGTCGCACTCACTCCCAATGTCCCTAGAGCATTTTCGGATGCCCATGTGTTTGGACAGGAAATGTTTGTTTGTTTTTTTTCCAGATAATTTAAGTTATTTGTTTTGGTTTTGTTTTTCGGCACCCCTGTGAAGTTTACTGTCTCGTTAAAGCATTTTTGGACAGGTTGTTCCCAATGGTCCGAATGGCACACAGAATTGTTAGCTGAAATGGGTTTGCAGAGATGCCAAGATACCATCTTGTAACTGTGAAAGGAGTAGATAGGGTGAATCTGCTTGGAGTTATTGAACTAGTCGGAAAGCGCGATCAGCACGATCACCCTGTCAAAGATCTAAACCTCTTGATGTATTGACTTTGCCTTCACCAATAAAAGCCTTTGAGAAGCCATTGGTTTACTCCCCCGGGACAGCTTTTGCATGGTTTCAGTCTTGTTGTGTTTTTTTTACGGGAGAGGTATGAATAACAACACCATTGCTTAGACTGTTACTTTTATCTCGTTTAACAACTTGGTGTTGGGTCAAGATTCCTCTTTCATTCCTTGGGCCTTTTTCCTGCAATCCTGACATGGCCTCCAGATGCCACTTCCACTGTATGGGGCACTGTGTCGTGATGGTCACAGATTTAGTTGAGGAGGGGGTGGGGACCTTAACAATATGTAATCTCCTTTTTTTCAACGGGAGGCCTCCAACCTTCTTTTGATTTTGTTTCGGGGTCACCTTTAAGATAACCTTGTCTTGATAAATATGCAGATTGTCTTTATAGGGCCTTTCCATATGGGTGAAGGTGGTTTTGCAATCGCTGCTCATACAACACATATTGGTTTGATGCTTGCTGGTGAGCCGGAAAAGTTTTGTGCAGATACTGTATTTCATGTATTTTATTTTCATGGTCTTATAATAATTTTGGGAATGCACTCTTCCACTTTTGAACATGAGCGGATTCTCCACAAGGACCTTCCATAAAGCCCTTGGTGAATGGCTGGAAAACTGAATTGCTTTCACAGAGAATGCCTTCAAAAGAAATTAGAAGAATTTGGAAGAGATGGAAAACGCTTGTTAAATATTATATATTTTGCATTTTCCTTTAGAGATAAAGGAAAAATAAAGGGTGTGGTCATGGAAGCTGCAACAGATGGCGAATGTAACAGGAAATTATAGCAGATCTTTTGTGTCTGGTGAACTTGTTCACGTCCTTGCTATGCATGATGTCTGCCACACACGATTGCCCTTATTTTTACCGGTCTAATCTACTAAGGCAACAAGAGCACCTTCAAACTTTAGATTTTACACTCATATGTTGTGCGCTGTGTTTTCATTTTTAATCCATGAAGGTGGTGCATTCAGGCCACCTGAAAACACAAATCACACAAATTTGCTGCTGTGTTTGAAGGTGGTTGTACTGGTATATTCTTAGCAGCTCTCACAGATAAAATCTCGTCCAGCTACGGTATGAGGGTCAAACAAACATCCACGGAAAGCCGGCGCTATGCGGAGTAGGAAAGGCGGGATGGTCTCTTCTGTTGGCAATTGTGTCTTTCTAACGTTGCGGATAGGATGGAGGGAGAACAGGGGGGAAAACAGCAGTGTGCGTCTGTAAAAAAACAACAACAACAAAACACAGAACTGTCATTGACAGTTGTCTTGGGAGAAACTCAAAACACAATAAGCGTGCATCTTGGGCATTACCCTCATATTACGTAAAGCGATTTTCCAATCTAGCATAATCATAATAATCCTTTCGAGACAGCCTTATCTTGAAAGACAACAGAAAAGAAAACACTGATAAACTGTGCCTATATTTTTTGTTAAAAAAAGAGGAACGGGGAGAAAACAACAGTGTCGTTAATGCCTTAATGTTGGCGTTTAAAGATGTCCCGGGGCCTTTCAGATGCAGCAGATAAACTGTGTTCTTTCTAAAGCAGAGGCTGTCAATACCCTGAAAACAGACAAAGTTAGCTTTAGAGTGATCGCTCCTGGATAAATTTTACAAAAAAAATGAAAAGGCAGCACATGGTCATTAGGTCTTTTTGATCAAGGAGATTGAGAATAATAGAATCAGGAAAGTTACCTTTTTAATGGATGTTTTCCATTAAAAGGTTTTTAAAATATTCAGGTCTCTCTGTCTTTATTCATACCCTTGTTAAAAGTAACCATAACACACTCCAACAGGGCCTCCCAAGTGACTCAGTCGGGAAAGGAGCTTGTCTGAGCGTAGACTGAGCTTTATGGCTGGATTTCACAGGTTCCAATCCTGGTTGGAGCCAAGATGAATAAGCACAATTAAAATGTTTTTCATTTTTGATCAGATACATGGAAAATAATGTACTCATTGTACCCAGAAAAGAGTGAGCATACTTTGTTTTCCACAGAATGAGGTGGTATTTAAAAACACAGACGCTGACAGGAAGAAGACACATGGGAACATTGTCACCATGTGCTGTGGGGAACATGGTTCATGACACAACCACAAATTCAATATATATTTATGTATATCTCCATGAAAGTCTGGCTCATCAGGATACAACGCTCCAGAAACTACAATTCAATGTTGACTGCATGAATACAGTAGCTGGATTGCAAGGAAGAGGCCTTTTCTGAAGGGTTGACATTAAAAAAGGTTGTTTTGTTCAGGAAAGGTGAGGTTCATTCAGAGAAAAATGTCATGCCTGCTGCGAAACATAGGAGGGGGGATCTCCTTTGGGGATGTTTTGCATCTTCTCGTACTGGTGCCCTTGTTACATAAAACTGAACAACAAATTCAAGATTGCGCCAAGAAATTTTGGTGTAAAATCTTGTACTCTTTGCTAGGAGGCTGAAGCTGGGTCGAAAATGGACATTACACCCTGACAAGTATCCCAACTATGCATGGCATTGACAGAGAAATGGTGGAGTAAACACCAAATCATGTTTCTAGGACTTGCCTTTGCAATCCTTTGACCTAATCCAATTGAACATTTGCGGTTTGTATTCACGAAAGCAGTTCAGAAAAGAAAACCAAAAAAATCTGGTGGCGCTGGAGAAATCCCTCATATAGGAAAGGTTGAAAATCCCAGAGGAAGCATGTCACATCCTGATAAAACACTAGGGTGTGATCAAAGCAAAATGTGGATGTCAAAACTGTCAATAATTTTGGTGCCTGTGTTTTTTTTTTAATACCACACCATTCTATGGAAAAGGATGTTGCTCTTTACTGAGTTGTTTGTGTTACAAGTTTTTTACAGTCAACTTTATTTATTGAGCATAAATTTGAAAAAAATGTCATCCTTAAACAGAGAACTCAACATGGTTTGTACAGTAAGTTGGATAAATCACATAAAGTGGCAGTGGAAATTCTGCTGCCCCTTCTCCTTAAGAGGCTGGAATGAGTGTGTGTTTAGTGGGTTTGAAGAACCCAGTTTCTTTAAAGGCTCCTATCTACGCAACGTTGGTCAGAGGACCAACACGCGAGAGGCCAATCACTCAAAGGATCTTAATCATACTCGCAAGAAACCAGGGCTAAGAATGCCCTGGCAGCGGCAGGCTTAGCCAAAGCACAATGTTATCATCGCCAATGTGTGATCAACCATTCAACGTGTCAAAAAAGCTGACAGATCAGCGGCTAACCTCACAGAGGCTCTTTACCGCCCGCACGCATCTTGGTAGGTAGCCGATCGGTGAGCCTTCGCTGCTCCGTTAGCGTCTGGCTGGTGACGGGCGGATTCTTGCGTTTGTAAGTGCTTTGCGTAGCAATCCCAGGGCATCTCCGCTGGTCTCCGCTGGGTGCTTGGAACCTCAAACGGTGGAGCTGCCAGAAACCGGGAGTTGTGAACAGAATGTGGACTGTTTGCCTTCCTGCTTTGGCTCCAAGCCCCAGTGATGTGTTTCATCCTATCTCTGATCTTTCTACTTCTCACCCCCTATATAATGGTCCCAACTCCCTCTGCTAAAGCCTTGGTGAAATGCCTGTGTTAAAACTTTTCCCTGAAGAAGTCACCTTCCAGAAAACACTCATTCATTTTGCAATTAACCTGTTATTGAAAAACCTATAGGTGTATAACTGAAAAGTGTAAATTTGCATCCTTGCGAGGGTTGTTTTCTGCATACTTGGCAGCATTATAAAACAACACAGAAAAATTGTATATAATTGATATTTGTATTTTTTGCCTCACTGTTTAATGTATGTCCTGGCTTCAGTGTTTGCTGGGCATTATATCCTTTACATCTTAATATTTTAAACACTTAGCCATTTAGTTCCATTATGTGTAGCTGTTTAATTTTAAACTTACACAACTGTTTTGTAACCGGTGTCTCTCTGGTTAATCCAAGACGTGGGTTTAAATCTTAAACCGCGGAATGCAAATGTTTAACTGAAATTTTTGCTTGGCTCCACAGCAGTGTGTTTTGCATCCTGTCACTTCACTAAGCCCACCCCTTGGCTGCGCAATGTTACGGGTCGCCCGGTGAATCTCTGCCTTTGATCCAGCACAAAGCCCCGGAGCTTATCCACAGGGCCGGGGTTTAAATCTTCTCTCCTGCTCCCCCTGGGAGTCTATTTCAAGTAGCTTGATGTCTTTATATTCCAGTTTAAACGTTTGCTTTCCTCCCTTGTGCGCGCCCTCACACAAGGCTACCTATAGTTGTTTAGTCAAACATTTAAAGCCCCCGCTTAAATGTGGCATATTAAAGAGATCCAGACAATCAGTTCTTATTCTCTCTCCACCCAACCTCGTCACACAGTCCTATCCGCTTTAGAGATTTGGTGCACTCAGGTGTCTTTTACCCTTTGCGGGTCTCCTCACATGTTTTAAAAGGGGATATTTGCAGAATGGCAAATGCTTACATCCTTTGCTTAGATTGTTATTTTCCTTCAAGGGGCTTAAAATCAGATATAAGGTGTTTCACATGAAGCAGAACATGAAATTCTCCACCTATGAATGAGTGATTAAATGTTTCTTTAATTAAACAAATACCGCATTAAAAGTTAATCTGCGTAAGCATTTTCCTCATTATGTCACTTATTTCTCTGCTAAAAGCTGATTATAAGTTTATTCACATTGTGTGTTGTTCTCATAAATCGCTGTGCCCAATCTGGTAAACAGTTTAACTCTCCTGGTTTGGAAGGTTTTGTTAAATGATTGGGTGAACAGAGGGAATGCTCTTTGGCTAATGACTCTAACAGCCTAACGATAGACAGTGATTCTGTGTTTATATTCAGTCTGTCACGGCCACTACTCGGCCAGTTTTTGGGATTAACAGGAAAATATCCTCTGAAATATTAAAACTAAATATATTGGAGGAACAACCTGTCTTTACGGGAGAGGGCAATTTTTTTTGTTAAATGTCGCACCTGACAAAAACAAATACTTAAGTGATACTCAAAACAGATACAGGCACGCATATTCACTCCCGGTGAATCAGCTCTGAGATTATTATTTCATATCAAAGGATTTAAAAAGCATTGAAATTTCGTTTCACATGGAAACATTTTTTGTAACTAAAAGGATTCAGGAAGTTTTGGGCATGTTTCAGTGATATTCTTACCAAGTGCCAAAGAAAGAATTTAATTCATTTCTAAGAGCTTCCCACAAATCTCGGCAACAACCTGTCCAGGTGGGTAAATAAACTCGTCCCAAAGGTGCTGGCTGTAATTGGCGTGCCTGTAAAACCGCCTGTTGCACGGAACTTAACCCCTGTGTCACATTAAACCTTTCCGAATGGAAATGTTGTGTGTGTAGGACTGAAATAGAGCCATAAAATATGTAGCGTGACATATTTACTTACACTTGATTGATAGTTTAAGTAAAAGTGTGGAAAAGCATTAAAAAATGTCATGTTTCTACAGTGGAAGAAAACACTGAACACTGTTTACACTGAAATGTGAAAATTGTGTATTTTAAAATGATC
Organism: Hiodon alosoides; assembly: GCA_025775065.1. Lineage (NCBI taxonomy): Eukaryota > Metazoa > Chordata > Actinopteri > Hiodontiformes > Hiodontidae > Hiodon > Hiodon alosoides. The sequence continues at coordinate 9,974 of JAOYSI010006716.1, read as the reverse complement.
ATTTTTCAGGACTAGACACTAATTAAGGCTGGGGGCTTACTGTTTATTATCCGAACAAGAAATACATGTGTACATTTCTACACGCAGACACACTCACACATACACAGACCAAAACACTCTATCACTTTCAGATCATAAATAATTTTCATAATAAACTAGACTGCTGGTTTTGTTTATTTTTTTCTGTTCTCTTTGTAAACTAGTTGAAAACTGGATATTTTATTGCATCATTAAATTGGCAAGGTTTTGTTTGATATTGCACATTCTTAAAAAAATAAAATAATACACCCTTTCACATATGTTTGCATGTGGTTACTTTCCAGTTAAAAGGGGTTACAGGGAAAATGACGGGGATGCTCCTGAGATGTGGTGTACTCAGTTTTTCATTTAAATATTTACGCAAATAATGTAAAATCCAAAAACATTGGGATGTTAATTTCAAATGTCTACGTTTTCTGTCGAAAATAAATCAATTTTTTTTTTAATCAGTTAACAGGTTTAATTATGATTAATTGATATGTTTAACTGATTTGTTTTCTTATTAGATGTCAAACAAAAAATCATGTCTAAACAATGGGTCCGAATTCTGGTTGCATTATGTGTTTTTTACATTGCCCACCATCTTTACCCCATAACCGGGGTCAGGCTGAAGCTGATTAACTGTCACTCTCTGTGGCTGGCACAACGCTACCATTCCCTGTAACCGGGGTCAGGCTGAAGCTGATTAACTGCCACTCTCTGTTGCTGGCACA
>JAOYSI010006715.1:0-12631 GCA_025775065.1 Hiodon alosoides | reverse complement strand
GTGTGTGTGTGTGTGTGTGTGTGTGTGTGTGTGTGTGTGTGTGTGTGTGTGTGTGTGTGTGTGTATATATACATACATACATACATACGTATACCAATGTTTGAATCGTGCATAATGTGTTGGAGACTATTGTGACATGAAAGTCATGGACTCATGGCCCAGGTAGGTATTTCTGCTTTACCTTTGAGCTGGTAGTTTTCTTGTTCAATACTACTGTTCTGCGAGCACAATGCAGGACTTCTGTCATGAATTTGCTACTAATACAAGTGTGCTGGGGACTTGGGGCTCCTGCCCCCGTTGATGTACTGCTGTTTCCTTACCTTCCAGTTTTCCTCCCCTTTTTGCTCCTTCTCCTCTCCTTCTCCCTTCTGTCAGTTTATATGTGGGGAAAAAATGTCACACGTGTTTGTATGTAAACCCAAGCAGACTTTGAACCCTGTTGTAGGATGAGGTTTTCCTGTAGAACTCCAATAGGCATGCATTTGTTTTTGCTTGACCGTTTGTTCTTCACAATTGGTTTCAGGTTGTGCTTTTGCACTAACTTCCCTTTCACTCTCAAGTAGTCAAGCTGTTTAATGTTTTGCGGACAAGGCCTACATAACGGAACCAATGAGGATTGTTTTTTCATGGGATTCAGGTTTTGTTCCTCCCGGGTCTTGGTGCAGCCCAGGCAGGGTTAGGTGGGTGACCTGCTTCTCAGTTTCCTGCGGGAGCATGAAGGGATATGAATCAGCACTCTCCTGTAGCCCAGTCGGTAAAGCAGACGGGTGTCACCCCCATTCTACAGAAAACGCAGGTCTTGGACCTATAACTCGCACCTTTTTTTGACAACTTCCTCTCCCTGGAAGGGGAGGGCAGCTGAGTTGGTAAAAGGTGAGAGTTTTCTTGTTAAGGCCGTCTCTTCTTGAGGTTTGATTTTCGAGTTTGCTTGTTTTATTGTGTAGTCTATATTCTGCTGCACTGGAAATTTGGCTGCAGTCATTTTTTTAGTTTTAGCTTTAAAACATTTCCCTCTTTTTATGGCTTTTCTCAAACATGATTCTGTGCTGTACTTTCATGCCATTTTTAAGTGACCGGCTAATATTGTTGACTGCCTCATATTTCTCATGTTTGTTGGTTAAATAAATTCTAGAAGTGTTCTTGCAACAGGGTGTAATTCCAGCTGTCTTGTTAACTAAATAATGGAGAGATTCCAACTGGGTATCAATGGATGGCATTTATACATTTCTAGAAATTTCTAGAGGTGAAGCACGCAAATGGCTTTTGTTTTTGGGATTACTTAGAAAGCATCCCTGTAACAGTACTTTAAGCAGCATTATTCGGTAGCTTTGGTGCTGTTCAGAGTGAAACAAGAGTTTTTACAGAGTTGTGTTCAGCCATGACAGTTGTTGGTTATATTTCTCTGTGTGATGAACCTTGTTGCTGTAAACCAACCCTCTCAACAACGCTTTTTCCAGCTCTCCTAGTGTCTTATCTAAGCCCCCATGGGCGTGAAAGGGAGCCAGACTTAAACGCAGTTCTTGGCCAGCTTTACCTTACCGTTGGAAGTTATCTCAACGTAAGCGACTCAACTCAATAGCAGTCTATTTGAATTTTTTATTTGATGGTGAATTTTAATACTGCGTTGGGAAGAATGAATGAGACGTATATTCGTAAATCGAAGCTGTCATGGGTGGAAATGGAACACGATCCGGGGGCTTTTTTTGTGGAAATGAAAGTAGCAGAAGCCTATAGATGGTAACGAGCTATACGTTCCGGCTGCTGTTCTCATTGCTTCTGGGTGAAGAGAACCATGTTAACAAACGTCGTTATGGAGAACTAGCCAGGCAGAGTAATGGATAAGCAAAATGAAGTAACGATGTCTGTTAAAAGTAAATGTTCTCGGTATGCACATGCTATTGAGGGAGACAAGCATGAGTTTTGTCTTGTTGAACAATGGCAGGAATGCTCCATGTTTTTCGAGACGGCAGCTCGGGAAGTGCAGTTGGAAGACAGTTAATAATGAATCCTTTTTTTTTGGTTCCGGTAAGGTCTACGCGATGGTGTACTTCGGTAGTTGTGCTTTGAACGGTTTTAACCACAGGAAAGACATTTATCAGGCTCTATATTCTGTATAACAGGCAGACCGCCGGTCACTCCCTTTTGAAAAGTTAAACCATGAGTCAGCCATTTATCAGTGGTTTACTGCCACTGAAACTGGTAATTGGCTTGAACGTCTTTCGTAATTATCCAAGTGTACAAATAAATAAGTGTTAGTAATGTCATTTAAGGCCAGGCAAGTCACTCTGAATGGCATATGTTTTGAATCCTGTCCCTAGCATTTTATTCAATAAAGTGATTTTGAACAGTTAAGAAATGAGTACAGTATCTGCGACTGCTGCTCGACTTGCATGGCGTTTCAGAGATGTCCTAGTTCCATCAATTCGAATTAGCTCCTTAGCCAATAAACCAACGGCGTCACTGTTTGTTTTAGTCCTTTAAGGTCTTCACCTAACTTAGTGAGATGAATCTTCTCCTTTGGATTTCCCAGGAAGGCCTACAATGATTTTGGGCTAGAGCGGTGTATTTTTTTTGCCATCATTGCTGCATCAGTAGTGTGGAGAAACGTGGTTTTTGATGTCGCTGGATGCATGTGTGTCCATATGTACCTTAAATAGGTGCACCTGGTTAATCCAGCCTCAAATAGCCAATAATTCTTCACCTGTCTTTTAATATGAGCCAGTTGTCAGTGAAGCACTGGAATGCGCTTGATCCGGTGAATGGAAGGAGGTGGGCTGGTCCAAGCAGGAGCCCCGACCAATTGGCTTGTAGTTTGTGTGTTAATGTAACTTAATGGGGAGGACCCTGACCCCAGCAATTGCTGGCCTTTATCTCAACTGCTAAAGACTGAAGTCGGAACTGCTATCCGTTTTAAATATGCCAATAAGGACTGTGCAATGACAGCCTTTTCCATTACATTCACGGACCGGAGTTTCCACTCAATGCGGGCTGCTTCATGCAGTCATGAGCCATGTGGGTAACGGGAGTGTTATTTTCAATCACCAGAGCGGCTTCTCTGCTCCTCCTGCGCTGACCGCGACATATGCCGTACTGTGCATTGTTTGGAATTGCATGGAATGACCTACGGCGCTGATGGTGACCCAAATTTCTCAAAAGCTGATGAAAGATAGGGCCTACAGGGTGCATGTCTCTGGGGAGGCTCCTCTGGTACGGTTATCAGCGCGCCACTGAGCTGTGGGTGGACGGAAGCTTGTAACTCTTCAGGACATCGAGGAAGTGCCTTTAATTTCCTACGGCCCCTTGACTCGAGTGCCTTCTCTGCACCCTCTCGGCGAGTTTGCATTCTGGGTAACCAACTGTGCGTTCTCTTACCTAGCTGAGTAATTAGGCTGCGACTGCATCCAGCTGGGGTTGCTCCTCCGACTCGGCTATCCAAAGATGGATCATCTAACTGGTCTTATTGCTGTACTCGTTTTCATCGGAGCCGACCCAAAACAGATTTGTCAAGTGTTTTAACATGCGTTTTCCAAATGCCACGTCAGTTGTGGTGAAAAACCCTGACTAACGCCTTTCTCAGCACTATCTAAAATTGGCATGTAAGAAACACTTCTGCCAGGTTTGTCTCCATACAGGAAATTATGTTAATGTGCACACGCGCTAAAAACAAGGAAGAGGGATTTGAATGATTTACTGTCACTTGCGGCCTGACGAGGGCCTTAAATTGTACCAATCTCTTTCTCAGGCACAGTTTCGTCAGTGGTGTCGTCACGGGTCTCCGTGTAGTGGAAACCTTGAGTAGCGGGCCTGTGTTATCTTCCTGGAACTGTCACAGTGAAAGAGGAAGGGCTAAGGGAAGAATAGTGAGCTCAGAACCAATCGGGTCTAGTCAAGCTGTGTGTGTCATAATGTTTTGTGGTGCGTTGGCCCTCCACAAATGGAAAGCGGCCACCTCGTATGCATACAGAGCCCAGTGTTGCGCCCATGTTTGCCACTGTGAAGGATTGCGTCTTATGAGGCTGCATGCGAGCTGTGTCTGTCACCCGCATGACAACGTGGTGCACCGATTGGATGCTGTGGAGCCTCGCTAAGCCATTCAGAGCAGAGCCTTGTAGAATGCTTCTAATCTGAGACCTGGGGGTGGGCAGTGTTTGGTCTCGAGGTGCCGCAGTGCATACTGCTAATGCTCTCGACCTGCAGCTCTTAATCCTTTAAAGGTTGCTCACTGGGGGGGAAAAAAAACCTGCAGGATGTCAACCTGGAGAACTAGAGTAAACTACCACCAATAAAGATTATTTAGTTCGGTTCCTGGTTGTTGATGGGATGCTTTATTTATTTATTTATTTCTGTTGACCATGAACAGATTTTTCTGTTTAGTTTTCAGACAATGAACTCTTCTTGCAAATAAACAAAGCCATCTTTTGTTTGCTTCATGCGAGCAGGATCTGATTTATGATATTTTAAAAGACTTCCTGTTTTGCTCATAGGAACTGTGAAGCAAACTGCTTAAAAGTCTTTCAGACCTGCTGGTCGGATTATAGTCGGTATTTCCAATAGCTGTTTTTAATGTTGTTGCCTTTATATGGGAGAGAGGTTGTTTTGCATATTACATTGCTAGCTTTAGTGGAACTAAAACTATTACGTATTTTTGTAAAACAAAACAAAAAATACTGCCCGTTGCATCCTTAATAAATCTATAGGGGAATCGCCATCACCAAAGGCGTTTCATTTCAGGAAAGTGACGTCATGCTAGAAACAGCCGATTAGCTAACATCTCCTTCGCCTCCGATATGTCTTTGGGCCGCCTCTCAGGAACCTGTTTGGCAGAGTGGAATCCCAGACCTCAAGGCATCTGACGCCAGCCTTGGACCCGAGTTGCCATCACATGCTGTAGATTATTTCTTTCTCAGGCAGCGGTTGCCGTTTTATTTCACCTGCCTGGGTCTAGTTCCGGTCCACATATTAATTTGGTCTGGGAGTATTCTCTTTCCCAAGCCACTTGCATCTGCCACACGGCTATATAGTGTCCATTAGAGCAACGTGGATTTGGTCAGGGTGGACGTTGGAGTTTGAAGATTATAATGTGCCCAGGTGGAAGTTGGACCCATTATGCACCATATGGTGATATATGGAGCAGGCCTCAGCCTGGGCTGAAACTTCAATTAGTGGCCAGGCCTTTAAAGAGTTTCACTTCCCCCAAGTCATCGCTGGTCCTGGGGGTTTTTCCCCGGGTTGGGATAAGGCGGACTTCAATTGGAAAACTAAAACGGTGAGTGGACCTAGTCTAACAGTCTCAGTGTCTGCATCAGGACTTACAGTGCTTACAACGGGGTCTTCTGTGTCAGGGAATGGTGTTGATGTCTGTTACATGGAGATGGCCTCTGTCTTTTAGGATGCCCTTGTGGTGTCTTAAAGCTGCATTTGGATATATTGCTTTCAGCTTCAGCAAGGTCTGTTCAGTGGGTATATCTCGACACTGCTTCGAAGTAAAAATGATTAAAAGAGAAATTGCTTTCTGCTGTCACTTTTTTTTTCTTTTCTGCGTTGGGGGGAAGTGGCGTCCTTGCTACTTGAGTAGACCAGCAAGTCTGACCACCGCTGTTTGGTGGCTGGGAGTTGGGGTTCGCTCTCTTCCCACGGTTCACTGACGGCAGCCAGCGACATGTGGGCAGCCGCACACCTACTGACGTCAGCCAAGCAGAAAATGAATGAGGAAATGAGCGTTTAAAACTACATTACATCTAGGGGGTGGTGAGCCCTCTGATGCCTGGCAGATCCTTTTCAGATCATATTCTACAATAGTGAGCAGTGAGGTCTGGGTTCAGTCAGTACGGTTGAATGAACATTCAGGCCTCTGCTTAAATGTCTGCCCTTTAACTGACGTAGATCCTCCCTCATGTAATATTAATGTACTTCAGCCGCTGTGAGTTGAAGTGCTTCTTAGCAAGGCCTGTTAAGTGCTGTTTAATGGCAGCAGCTCCTGTTTTCTGTTTAGTCTTCCAGCCCCCCTGGAGAAGTGCCCAATCCCCACCACCCAGCCTGTCCTCAACCCGCTTGACCCAGCCTAGACCAGTCCAACTCCAGCCCCCGGCCCAACCAACGCAGCTCAGCTTCAACCTTCTCTCCCAAGGGTAGCCTCTGCACGACTCCATGGCAGGTCGGGGAGGACCGGCACGGACCAACGGCACGACTGCCAGTAACAAGATCTGCCAGTTCAAGCTGGTGCTGCTGGGGGAATCGGCGGTGGGCAAGTCCAGCCTGGTACTGCGCTTTGTCAAGGGCCAGTTCCACGAGTACCAGGAGAGCACCATCGGAGGTGAGTGTACCTTTTCTGCAAGTGCACGGCATGTTCCAGGAGTCGTGGTTATGCATCTTGATGTTCCTGGGGTGGACTGTTGTCATTGTACGTTTTTCCATTCAAAAAAAAAAAAAGTCCACTAACATACATGCTGCTACTTTCCAATTTAGTTGACGCTCCATTTCCGACTCCACACGTGATGGTTTCAGTGTGATAACTCCTTAGGTCAAAAACCCTTCCTGTAGATCTATGTATTGCATAATGTGTAGCTGGAAGGTAGGACTACTCAGTCACCAATGACTTTCTCATCAATGCAATTCTTTCTTTCTGCGTGGGCTTTCTGCATATACTGCTGGATGTAGTCACACACACTTGCTGTTCTGTTTGGTACTTTGGAAACAAAAAAAGGCCTGAAAGGGATCAGAGTTCTTCACATTAAGGCGGGTGTGCCTGCCCACTGCAAGGAGCCTTGTCTTAAGCCAGATCACAAGATGGCTGTGAGAAAGGCCGGGTCAGGGCTGTGACTTCTGGTTGAGTACTGCAAAGGCTGCTCAAATACACAATTAAGAGACACGGTTTGTATAATTTTCTTGGAGGCATTACGCTGTGTATGTTGAAAGCTGCAACAACATTCTATTCATCATTTTGCCAAAGCTTGGTCAAAGCTTTGCCCCCCCCAATCAAACTAGTAGAGTCCTTGCTGAAATAATTTAGCTTGGATCTGAGATGTTCTTTCGAGGGAGGAGCCAGGGACTAGGGGTAGCCATCAATCAGTTGAGCAGGAAGGAAACTGGCCAACAATGGGGTTTCCTGGAGCTGCTGGGGTTACTGTCAGAGATGGGATGCCGTTTAGGGCCCCATTTGTGCATGTCCGCGCAGTGCGTTTAGGCAAATTGGAGGAAAGTTCATGCATATAGGAAATATTGGTTGGGTGTACTCTTACCCAGAGGGTTGGACTCGAATTTCCCAACTTAAATCCCAAATCTGACAATTTAAGACTCAGCTTGTCAATGTAAAAAAACTGCTTGCTGCTCAAATCCGACTTGAACACTTATTACTCATGATTTGGACTTAAGCGGGACGACACAAGTCTACAAAGATTTACAACTTGACTCGTTGCGCTGAATGAAAACGCAGTAGCCAGCTAATCAATACAAGCGATCAATCTGGTGGAGGAGTACAGGTTAATGCAGAAGAAACCAATTTGAAGGAGCATCGGATTGGGAGAGTTAATGTTGCTAACATCAGCACTTGCAGCATGCTCAATCTATAATCTATCCATGGGAGTTGTATCAATGTCTCATTTAGCTAGAATAATTATTTTATTTTTAATTTGGCTCATCCTAGCCCCGTAGGCTAGGGTAAAATGGTACTGGAATCAAAATAAAATAAGTAAAAAATTAATACATTAGTTAATTTGACTTTCAAAAAGACAGTATTTGTCATAGATCTGTAACATTGATTTGGTGTCTTGTCCTGTGATTATTCATTATTTAATATGGTAACGTTTGGCCTAAAAACCGTGTTTTTAAACCGCTAATAAAAGTCGGAGAGGCTGCAAGTAAGAAAGGATGTCGGATGACTACAAGAGTCTGGAATAAAGGAAAAGTGTCAGCACTCTTTCTTTTTTCCCTTTGGTACCTGTCAGAGCGGTGGTCAAAGGTCACTGTGCTTTAAACGGGCCTGAATTCAGAGCTAGCGTTCCACTCGGTCATGTGATCCAGTGATAGTCATGGGATTGGCAGTGTTTTTTTTTTTTTTCCTCTTTCTTGCTCATCAGCACTGCAGTCATGTGAATGTTTAACCTGTTCATTATGGAAAAACCACAAAGAACAGCAGTTTTGGATCTTGCAACCTGACTCCAGCTATTGCTGTTTATGATAGATTAGCTGGGGTTTTTTTCTGTAGCTCCCAGTATGACTTAAATGTTGCGTTCGGACGGAGTCACTGTTGTATAACAAGGCCACACTGTTTACCCTGTAAAAAGCATGTATAGATATTTATGTGAAGTTAATAAATAAAAAAACTGAGCAGGGCTGCAGTGATGGAATAATTCAGATGTAAGAATGTTACAGAGAACATAGAATTAAAATTAGATTTATTCCTGAGTCGTCAACGGAATATCTCGACAAAATGGCCCAAGAGATTTCAGCATTGTTCACCATATACATTGCACCCAGCTAAACGGTATTAACAATGCTGAATACATCTTATTGCAAGCAGGGTAAATGGGGCTGGTTGTTTTTTCTGAGGAAGTGATCGCAGTAACGGTAAGAAGCTGTGTTGTCTGACTGATATTCACGTGCCAAATGATTGAAGATTTGTCACTTAAATATACCCCCCTCTAGTGGTGGAAATGTAATGAGTCTGGCATAAGTATGCTTTGTAGGCCAAGCAAAAGTTTGATTAAAGCATGCAACATTATACCTTCTGAACACCTCATTCTGTTCTCATTGGATAGGAATGGGATTTTCAGCCCAGAGCATGGGAAAGTTTTCCTGTGCATCTATGAAATTTGGTTGGTAGTTACTTGACAAATTGTTTTGCTGACATTAAAAAATGTCCCTCAAATATGGCTGCGCTAGGTTATCCTGAATCGCTCTGGTAGCGACCCAGCTGTATTAATGGGTGAAGTGTAAAAAGGTGGTCAGGTGTCCTGGGTAAGGGCCTCGGCTGGATGATGAATAATGACGAAACGAAGTGGCCATTGCAAGTGGATTTTTTTTGTCTTCCAATTGTTTGAGTCGTGTTCATTTAAATATACCAAAGTGTTAGTTGATCTGAAATGCATTAAATAATTTAGGGACTCATTTAGAGACTATTTACTGTGGAAGTCATTTTAGAAATTAACCAAAGGCTTTGGACTTCGGGCTTTGTCTCAGTGGGGCCGTGTGCGCATGAATGAGACGCGCAGGCAAGGCCTCGGTTTGCAGTGGAACTTTCTGAAAAACCTCGGTTTGTGCCACCTCTCACCGTTGCGCTCGTAGGTTGCGAAGCGATGTTACTCAAAAGCTTTTTTTTTTTTTTTACAGATTTCTCTGGTACTTTCCATCGCATCATTTTCACTGAGCTTCCCCTAAACTGTAAAAATCGGCAGAGTAATGCCCGGCAGCACAGCAAAGTCAGCAGTGACTAGACTTGAACGTGATTAGATAACCTGTCACAGTAGAGCAAGTTCCTCTTTTTATCGCTGTTCTGACCATTTCCGTTATTTTATATAGATGTATTTTTGCATGGCTGTCACAGACTTGCTGCTGTCAATGCAAACGTCACACCAATAATGTTCACACCAGGGGGCTGGGTGCAATTTCGGCCTGCACTGCAACCCAAAATTGTATATACGGTTACGAAAAAACCGGCTCATTATTGCGAGTGTGAACAAGTTTATTTTCCTTTAAATTTGATTTATATTTACTTGCAGGTCGTTTATTAAACTACGCCACGATGAGATCGCATTACTTAAGTCGATAAGTTTGTGAAATTGTTTGTTCAAGAAAGTTTTAAAGAAATTAAGTTAAGGGCTACATTCAATTTGACGTCATTTGCATTGTACGCGTGGGCCATGTACTAACATTAACACAAGTTTTCTACCTGGCTAAAAACGCATACACGCATGTGAACATGGTTAAAATTTTGCTATGGGGCCAGATGTGAAGTACCGCTGAAATCTTGGAGACTTGGAAAACGGGAAGTAATACGACATGGGGCATGTTGTGCTGTTTCACCACAGCAACAGTGTCAAGCTGGACAAGCAGAGTATGTTTCCTGATAGCATAGGAAATGTTCCACGGAAATAATGAAAGTGCTTGTGTCTGGGGGGGAAAGAACCTGAGATTGTGGGTGGAAACAACGACCCTTTTGTACGCTGTTTTTATTTTTTTCTTCCAGCCGCTTTCCTCACACAGACGGTCTGCTTAGACGACACGACGGTAAAGTTCGAGATCTGGGACACGGCCGGCCAGGAGAGGTACCACAGCCTGGCACCCATGTACTACAGAGGGGCCCAGGCAGCCATCGTGGTGTACGACATCACCAACACAGTATGTCTTATTTTTCGCTGTGAAGACGTCTGTAGGTGCCATGTTAACGCTCCCGCTTCCGAATAGCAGAGTATTGGAATAAGATGTGATGGTTTTCTTGTGTTTATTTTTTTTTTTTTTTTTTAGAGATTAAATTGCAACACTAACAGTGCACTTGAATCATCGTTGGGTGTCGTTTCGCTAGGATACGTTTGCACGCGCAAAGAACTGGGTAAAGGAGCTCCAGCGACAAGCCAGCCCCAACATTGTCATTGCTCTGGCAGGGAACAAGGCTGATCTAGCCAACAAGAGAGCTGTGGACTTCCAGGTATAGCAGGAGTTTACCTGAGAGATGCACAGCAACCCCACTACAACATGGTCCTCTTCTGTTGTACCTCTCATTGAACTCGCCTTGTGTGTATTTGGGTTATGAAGAAGGGGAAAAAAAAGTGATTACTTTCTCCTGAACTTGTTTTGCACGGATTAAATGCTTCGAGTCGTCGTTGGTTAAAGGCGCGGTGGGGGTTGCTGCAAAACTGAGTCTGCACAAGGAGAGTGAGAAGTGTAATGGATTGTACCTTTTTGCAGCGTCTGCATTGAAATTGTCCCTGTCCCCTCAGGAAGCACAAGCATACGCAGATGACAACAGTCTGCTCTTCATGGAGACATCGGCCAAGACTGCCATGAACGTCAATGAAATCTTTATGGCCATAGGTGGAGTATCATTTCAGTCTGCCATCAGGAATAAATGTGTTGTCTGTAGACAGTCTCCTTCTCTAAATTGGTTTATGGATTGATTTTTTTTTTTTTGTATGTATGTAGTCGTAGCCTGTGTCAGTTATTCGATTCAATTTCATATGGATGAAATTGGATGATTAGAAATGAATGATTATGAAAACGTATAAAAGGTACATGTAGCCGTTTGCAGTTATTGACTGCAGATTATTATAATAAGGTGTGTTTTCTGCCGTATTGTTGTTTGGGATGTAGTTTGTCCGTATACAATTTATACCGTACATTACCCATGTTACATTAAATACTTTCTGTGCTGTGTTTGGAGCCAAACGCTCTGACATTTTTCCTATTGGTATAACTTAAGAGCATTGAGTCAGGAGTTCAGTTAATCTTGTTGGATCATGTTTAGAACTGCACCAGTCTGTTTCTGCTGAAAGATAAGTATGCAAAACATGTGTTTAAGACTGTCTAGTGCGTGTTTTCGGCACCAGTTGTGGACTGTTAATTCGGTGGTATCTGTTCTGCCACTCTTAACTGGGTCAGCTTCTCTTGGCCCTGCCGAACCACGCTTGAAAACCGTCGCGCCTTGCTCTGTTCACTCTGTTCCATCCACTGCCTCCCTGCAGCCAAGAAGCTGCCGAAGAGCGAGCCACAGAGCGGCGCGGGGGCCGGCAGTCGGACTCGGGCGGGGGTGGACCTGCAGGACACTCCGCCGCTGAGCAGGAGCGGCCAGTGCTGCTCCGGCGGCAACTAACGCGCCGGCCACCAGCAGCCACCAACTAACAAGACCAAGGCAGACCAGACCAGACCCGGAAATTAGGATTGATTCCTACAGATCGCACTTAATGGAAACTGCTCACTTTATTTCTTTTGTTTTTTGGTTATTTTTTATTTTATTTTTTACTTTTTTCTCTACCCTGCAGTTCTAAAAATCATAAGCTTGGGGGAATTCATTGGCCCTTGTCACTCTTAGTTTCCTGTACAATACTAATTCATTTGTCACTTTCTAAAATCATGATCCTTTTTTGGTGGCGGGTTCATGTAGAAATTTTGTAATTTTGTTTCTCCTGTTCTTGTTCCAGCAATCCTCTATTCCCTTACTTCCCAGATTCGTATATCATGTAGGCTATATTATTGTTGTATTATTATGAAAATTATCTGTCATTGCCGTTCTGGTCCAAGGCATACAGAATGATTAAATACGCTGAACATTATGGTTTCCAATGAATTATATACAAGACAACCAAGTATACACATTGTGCATTGTCATATTACACACATTTTTAGCATTAATGTAATGTTTTTTGAATCCATGATGCTATGACAAGAAAATAAAAAAAACAAAGGATGAATTTTCCTGACCCAAATTGCAATGTGTTGAAATTGTTACTGTATTTGTATTGTTTTTTTCAGACTTGTAACCAATCAGTACTTATGTCAATACAATACCTTCCCTATATAAAACATTTTGTCCTTTTTAATTTTATTTTTTGGGCTGATTTTTTTGTGGGGGGGGGGGGGGGGCGGGGGGGGGGGGGGGGGGGGGGGGGGGGGGGGGGGGGGGGGGGGGGGGGGGGGGGGG
>JAOYSI010006713.1:0-12634 GCA_025775065.1 Hiodon alosoides | reverse complement strand
ATGTCAAGACACACAACAGAACAGCTGAGATCATGTCAAGACACACAACAGAACAGCTGAGATCATGTCAAGACACACAACAGAACAGCAGAGAGAAAAACCAAGACAAGTGTGGATAAGACCTCTGAGGATCCAGGGGCATGCTTAAAACCCGTTACAGATGGAAAAACGCTCTTTGACTCATATCCAGAAGACACAGAATCAAGGTTTTGCTTTAAATAATTGTGTCTAGTCATCATGTTAATTCTAATTCAGTGCTGTCCAGTCTAAGCTGATGAGAGGCACCGAGTACAGATGCCAAAAAATCCTTATGGTCTCCAAATCTAGCTCTCAAATAAACATTTTGAAAGAATTTCACAAAAATAAAATAGTTTTAGAGGAAAGTATTTGGTCTAATTTTACAGACATTATTTAAAGTATTCTTATTAAAGACTGAATACTTGAGTGTAAATATGAGTGTAGATGCCCTGTTAATGAAATTAAATGCACACTTCCAAGGCCGAATATGTGTTTAACGTTTATTATCTGTAGAACGCAGATTCAAATGTCTGAGCATTTCAAACATTTTCACACAGTCATTATTATGGGTGAATTCATTTAGAATGTTGCACTTTACGCATTAATTCACCTCGAATGGTCCTTCGCCTCTGAACAGTCTTAAATCCCCTGCGGGATTATTCCTCTAAATATGTTTTCTCTGCCCTTTCTTCTTACGTGATCTATACGCTACGCCATTATCATAGTATATGCACACATGCCAGTAGAAAAAGTAGACGACGGATCGTTTCGTTTACAATTAAAATGCAATGTACAAATCTTAATTTAGCGAAGCGTAGGTGCAACAGTGTTAAAGCGTTTAATATCCACTGGATATGAATTTAAAAGAATTTTCTCACCTCACTGTTATGTCCTCTTAAATTGAAGTTTATCCTTTGCGGGGTGTTCCTATCCCTCCTGCAGTGGCTAGATGTGAAAGTTACCCCCACGACCCCCCTTCCGTTTCCCGTAGCAAGCCATCCTTCCTCGTAGTATCGCCGTCTGCACACCGGTTTCTCTTTCTCGCTCTTCGGCACCCGGCCTTTCCACGACAAGCAAAGGATGTTGGAGTCACTGCAGATGATGGGGCCATGTTCCAGAGCTGCGAACATCCCTCCAGAGTGACCAGACTCCTTTTCGCGAGGGAAAGTAGCCTGGGTCCAGGTATTCAGGTATCTTGCGATTGATTGATGGTCGTCAATATCCTACTTACTTCAGCTTCTCCGAGAGATCAGTACCAATATACGCAGAACAGACACGCTGCATAGTAAAAAAAAAAATGTTCTCTGATAATAATCCAAAGCAGTTCAAGTGCTGCAAGAAATGTCAATCAACTGATTTCTCTCCAGAGAGCATTGAGTCAACTAAACGAAGTGCCTGAGACTGTTAAAATTACAAAAAAGACAAAAGATTAGTTCTGATCAGGCAAAAACGTAAAAAATTTGCATAAATAAAAAAGGCACGGTCATTTCGACGTGTTAAACTAGCCAGTGAGACCTAAAGTATGCTGACCATAAAGGCTGAAATTTATGCTGATTTGTTTTTTTGTCGATTTTGTCATGAATTTATTGTCAGCCATTCGCCGTTTCCCTCACGTCACTTTTTCCAACACCTTAAAGCAAACTGTTATATCGTCTAAATGAGACAAATTGAAAAACGCCTCGAGAAAAGTAAACCTCAAGCATCGATTTTAGTTCACAACAGGGAAGGTTGTGAGGAAAAAGACGCCAGTGATTAGATGAGAAATTAAATTTTTAACAATCAATAATATAGACCGTCAGAAATAAGCCTTTTCCCAATAATGTAGGATGCATAACATCTTCTCGTTGGCAACTGTTAGTTTTCAGCAGTAGTTCCAATATATCTTGTAAACGAAACTCTCACTTAGTTCCAGGCTGCCTCTCGTTTAATTGAGCAAAAAAAAAATGTAAATATGGTTTCGCTTCTTCAATCGATGAAATTCCGAACGTAAAAATATATACCGTGTATGATCCAATTTACAGCGACTTCGCCCGCTCCGTCAAACCCTTATCTCCGCGTCTAAAACAACTTGGAACTTGCATCAACTGTCCATCCACCGGAGTGTTCCTTCTCCAGGCAACGTCATTACGTCGCCGCGGTTGCCACCAATCAACGTCGGGGATCCCGTCAAGGAGTTCTGTGACAAGATTAAAAAAAAAAAAAAAAAAAAAACAGCACTGGTGTTTCTATCTGCATAAATGTGCGAGATCCATTTTGTATGGCAACCAATAACGTGCAATATTAAGACGCTGCGGGGAGGGAGGGCGAACCATATTTGCAATATGTAAACGATTAGACAGAAATCTATAATAGGTGGCTTGTGAGCAAGCAAGATATCCAGTGTAATTACCAACCCGGACTGATGTGCACTGCACTTTTAATATTTTGGTTAAAACGGGGTGAAACGATGCATGTTAGGATCTAACCAGTACGGAAGTAACCATGGCAAAATCATAAATGAAATATGAAAACTGGGGCTAAGAACTATATTAATAAATAGTGCAAACCATTTTGTAAATTAGCCAAATAACATAAAACATTACAGATTGGGTTTATACAGTTTTTTTTTACCAATATGAAGCCCGCTAAAAAAAAACATAAGCTCATTTAAAAATCGATGACTTAACTATGGCTGTTAACCTGCTACTGTTGTTATATAATATATATATATATATATATATATATATATATATATATACATACATATACACATACACACACTATTCATTTTTTCTAGTATAGCAACCATTGTTAATGATTACTTTAATTGACTGAACGGCGTTTACAGTTTACGTCTCGTGTGTTTTCTTCGGTGTAAAACAAAAAAAACGAATATTTGTTGATAAATCGATTACATTCAGAATAGAAGTACAATAAAAGAGTAACTTAATTTTAGTAGTTAGCACTATTATATGTGTTTTGGTTTTTGTTAGCAGAAGCATATTAAGCAGTATCAAAATAATGAGTACACCGGGATTATACGCAATTCATGTCAATCTGAACTGCTGTCACACGACCGGTGGTCAAGGTGCGGCTTCCCTTAAATCACCACAGAGGTCAGGTTCACGTCGCCATTCACCTCGAAGACGTCGATATCCCGCAGGACGCTGTGGCGGTGCTTGAATGTGAACGCGTGTGACCCGTTCACAATCACTTTGAAGGACTGACTATCGCACATGATCACCACCTGAAACACACACACACACACACACACACACACACATCTGAGCAGCCCAATTCCAGCACCATGGCAACAACTACAAACTCAAAGACACACGCCCCTTTGTGCAGATCAGGGTCTCTCCTCACAGTAAACCAGTCAGCAGTCTAATGAGTCAACCAACATAAACTGGATATGTCTCTCTCCATCAATATTAGAAAGACGCATCCTTTAAAAAATATGATTGTCTGGGATATGAGAAAGTCATGACATGGTGTTAAATGTCAAACATCATGTGACTGGGTAGACAACAAGAGCAAGGACACTGACACGTGTTTTGAGCGAAAACGCTTTTAAAGAGAGACAGGCGATTAGCATTAACTGCGGAGTGCCCTCTAGCGGGGCCGCGGTAGCTACCGTGAACGGCTGTCCTCGCTGAAAGGGCATGCCTCCTGACCGCTCCTCTGAGCCCCACTTCTGCATCAGGTGGCTATTGCGCACCACTGTGTTCTCGTTAAACCTGGGATTGAAGTGGAGCGCAATTCCAGATAAGAAGCGTAGGTTGATGTCGAACCTGAGTGTACGAGGACAAATTGAGTTAATTTAACACTAGCCTTTTAGCTGTGCACAACTGTTTGGAATGGAAAAAGTGTGTTTTCTTTTCGAGAAGGCAGAAGTGTGAGCCTGTGTAAAGAGACAAACATGTCATTTATAATGAACACAGAGAAAGTGACAGTGAGTTTTCAAAATGAACTCCATTCTTGTAGCATTGCCACCCGACATGCTGCCTAACGGCAGGTGACTGAGGACTGAAAAAATGACTGCAGACCTGGTGGCGCTAGGTTGGACCATTCCCTGGATGGTTATGTTCTTTCCTGGGAACAGCCCGCCATTGATAATAGTCTTGTAGGGCACAGCCTGGGCACACAAGAAATCGGCATGTCACTCAAGTTTAAGTCAATCAAATGTTTTGTTCCCAAGTCACAAGTACATAGGAAGAGTGTGTGCTTACATAGGATGGTGGAGCAGCAAACGCTGGAGCCGACTGTAAAAAACAAACCAGAAATAAAACGACTGTGATAAGAATAGCATGACGGTGTGTAGAGTGCATATGTTCTTCTGTGCATGCAAACAGGATGTCGTTTTTTACCTCCCTTTAGTGCACTGGGACAGTTTTGACTGGACTACAAGATTTAAATGAGCACATGCTAGCAGAATCTAACGGTTCTTTTCAGCGGCACTGACTGACACACGCACGATCTCATTTAACCCTTTGTAGGTCTGCTCAACCTTTTGGTATAGGTTGTTTTGTGTCATGACATCTGGTCAGAAACAAAATCTATTTCACCCAAACTTTTCTGGCAATCTCTACCACTTGTATGAAGCATGTAATACACAAAAAGTGTGTGTGGTCGCTAGATACAGGCCATGCTAATGTACGACCAACGAAGAAGATAACACTAATTGGAGGTTTGAAGGAGAGTTTGATTTTTTCATCTTGTATGCTCTCAAGGGGGTTTATGGAACAGAATGACTCCCTAATATGTTTTAAATAAAGTTTTGTACTAATTTTGTTATTACACTAATGTGTAATAATTTTTTAAAAACATGCTAGACCAAATGGTTGAGTTGACTAAATAGGCTAATGATAAATGCTAATGCTAACAAATGTAAATCACCAGAGAACATAAACCTGAATTGCTGTAAATTACTAAATATACAGTATGTTATAGTAAATTAGTTAGACAAATGAATTGATGTTATTAACATTACAATTTAGTTATTTCAACTTTTAAATACCCATTGATTAGACTTAAATAGAGAAATGCAGTATATAATCTCTGCAATTGTGATGCATTACATTGTCATGCAAATAGCTTCATGATGGATTACAACTTTAAAAAGACTACTCTCTTCCTCTGTATTTCATTAGATGGATACTAGAACCTTTCATGGCAAAAGGCAGCTTAGTGTTGCTGTAGTGCCTGAAGACCCAAGAGTGCTCAGATGCAGAGAGATGATGAGTCAAGAAATGTGAGTGGGGAATTGGCTGCAGATGAGACCTCAGAAAGTCCACCTCTAGCTCCTCCAGCTAAAAAGAAGAGGAAAGCCAAAAACACCCTAAGACCCACTTCAGATATTCCTGATGTGACGATTCAAACCCCAGATGCTGTCAAAGCACCATCTCAGTACTTCAAAGAACTCTCCGCTGGCGAAATGGTCGAACACACCGCACACCAAACCAACCTTTACTCTGCCCAGGAGCTGGGAGATCCTATAAAAACCTCTCCTGGGAAAACTGAAGATTTCCTGGCAATACAGTTGTACATGGGTGTGTTCACCTTTCCATCTGCTGAAGATTGCTGAAGCCAACCTTCCAGATATGCAATGATCTCTGACATCATGCCTTTAAAAACACTGCGCAGGTACATTCACGTTTTCATGGCACCACAGAAGCAGGCAAAGCAAAAAAATAATTTTTTTAAATATCATTTTCTTGGTGTGAAATACAAAGGGTTAATGAAAAATATTCTGTGAAAAAATCTTAGGGGTGTTGGAGTATTGGAGAAAGGAACAGGGAGTAACTGCCATTTTCTTATTTAACACAATTAAACTTACTGGGGCAGTTAGCACATCAAACCCACATCAAACTAAAAGTAAACATGAAAAACAAAAGAAAAATCTTTTTTAAGCAGAGCTGTAAATTAAACAGAAACAGAAACTGTAAAAAAGATTAATATTAAGTTCAACATCTGTAACTTTGATCGTTTCACTATTTCAATCACAATGCGCTCGCAAATCACAAAATGATAATTGCATACTGAGGTAAATTTCACAATATTAGAGATTTTCAGTACAATACAATTCATTATGATTAAATACCTATTATTCGAAATAATTATGGTACGGTATCTGAAGTTCGTAGATCCAATAGGTTAAAATGAGCTATTTACACGCTTTCACACACGACTTCAGGCGAATACTCACCGGATATCCTGGCTGTGGAGCGCCATAAGACTAAAAAAACAAAAACGTTTCTGTTATCACCTAAGTATAAATGCCATTTACCACTCTGTAAAAACTGTAGCTTACGACAATATTTCCCATTTTTATAAGGGACGTAGTAACATGTAATAGCAATTGCAACTGTTTAATGCCATAACATTAGTTCTGTCTCACTCAGTCAACATTAATTATTCTATTCGCCAGCTATGTTTTTAAATGTCGTTTTCCGAAGGAAACAATTCGAACACAAAAAGTATTTTAATAGGTCCAAAAGTAATCTGAATTCATTACAAAATAACACGACATTCATCTTAGGGAGCTGTAAGCAGAGCTGTAAATTAAACAGAAACAGAAACTGTAAAAAAGATTAATATTAAGTTCAACATCTGTAACATCTGTCACAATGCGCTCGCAAATCACAAAATGATAATTGCATACTGAGGTAAATTTCACAATATTAGAGATTTTCAGTACAATACAATTCATTATGATTAAATACCTGTTATTCTAATTAATTACGCTACGGTATCTGAAGTTCTTGAGTCGTAGATCCAATTGGTTAAAATAAGCTATTTGCAAGCCTTTTAACATGATTTTGGGCGAGTACTCACCGGATATGCTTGTCCCGGAGCTGCATAAGCCTAAAAAACCGTTACGTTTCGGTTATCACTTAAGAACAAATTAATTTTACCACAATGTAAAAACTGTAGCATACGACAATGTTTCCCACTATAATCCGCGAAATACTACATTCAATAGCAATAACAAAATAAAATTGTTCAATACCGTAACCTCATACACTAACGTTTGGGGTCACCTAGAAATGTCCTTGTTTTCGAAAGAAAAGCTAATTTTTTGTCCATTAAAATAACATCAATAATCATATATCATATATTAATATTGATCATAAATACAGTGTAGACATTGTTAATGTTGTAAATGACTATTGTAGCAGGAAACGGCTGACTTTTAATGGGATATCTACATAGGCGTACATAGGCCCATTATCAGCAACCATCACTCCTGTGTTCCAATGGCACCTTGTGTTTGCTAATCCAAGTTTATCTTTTGAAACAAAGAAAATTGGTTACCCCAAAATTTTGAAAGGCGGTGTATATCCATTCTCACTCAAACTACATTAATTATTCTGTTCATCCAACTGGTTAATATTAGCTACTTACACGCCTTTATACGTAAATCTAGGGGACTACTCACCGAAAATGCTTGCTGTGGAGCAATATAGGCCTGAGTGAGAATACAAAAGAAAACTTTCTATTACCACCTTAGTTTAAACGCCATTGAGATTTAACACTGTCATTGCAGTTTTAACAGACTGATGTAGACAATATCAGATGTCACAGCTAAGTTTTTAACTAAGAACAATGGTTAAGTCGTTCAAAATAAGGGCTAGGTGACTGTTTCATTGACAAATTAACAACCAAAACAAAGTCTTAACTATACTGCCCCTTCAATTGTTTTTTGCCCTTTTACAGAATATGAAATTATACTTATGACGTTACCCACCTGACAGGCTTCCTGTACCGGATATGGAGACTAGAGAAATAAATAATGTTAGAGTTTTCCTCCTATAGTTGGTGTCAGACAGCTTTATGTTCTAATAAAAATAATTTCTTGCCAGCTCACTGGGTTCTGGAAGGCAATGCAGTGAATCTCCACGCCCCCATCCACGGAGATGGTGTCCACCGAGGGGAAATTCAGGCGGTGCTTAAATTCCATAAAATTGCGTCCATTTGTGAGTATCTAGACGTGATAAGGCAGAAGAAAACCAGACTGATGTCACAATAAAGTACAATTCCTGCAGTGTCCATTCAGGTATGGCACAAGAAATTGGAGACTTGCATTATTTGAAGTATTCATGAGCTAAATCCCTGATTTGCTGAATTGGAGCTATATTATGAATATGATAATATGAATCACCAATTATCTTTATTTTATCTTCTGCCCAATTTGGAATCAAATAATTGTGCTAATGCATCTAGGCTTGCCACCACAAATTCTGCTACCAAACGAGGGGAGGGAACAGTTTATCTCCTCCAAATCACCCAGCTTGAGAGGTTACCATCACCCAGCCCAGCACTCTCCTAGTGCGGTGCTGTGCTCTCTAATTCCCAATCAGAAAATAACTTCATCAAGATATGCACCTGAAGCATCTAGGTCGCTCAGTTTGCGCTAAGATGAGCGCATTTTCCAACTGAACCACTAGGCATGAAAAGAAGCTCATTCGTTTTGTACTTTTTTTGTACTCGTTTTGCCGTGTCTCCCAGTTCCAGCTCAAACTATCAAACCAGCTGTGTATTAAATTCAATAGACTAGGCTGTATCATCAACAAAAAAAGAGTTGTAGGCCTAGCCATGGTTGGCGTGCTTTCTCACCTGGAAGGATTTCGGCTTGACCAGAAAACTCAGGGTAAAATTTGAGCCGCGCGGCAGGGGAGCCTCGTTCTTCCTTTCTTCGGGACCCCATTTGGAATGATGAAAGGTGTTGACCACCACATATCCTGGTGGGCTGTCGAATCGTGGATTGAAGTGGAGGGCTACGTCTGCCCCCGGGCTTGAGCCACACTGTAGATTCACATGGAACCTGTTGGAGGGCAAAATTCACATCATGTTGACTCTGTACTATGTGTTACACCTACCAAGCAAACATTTGGTTTTAATGACATCCACTGCAGAGTCTGTATTAGGGGTAGACACAAAATAAAATGTATTACAACTAAAATTTGGAGAACAAGGTAACCCAGCAAGCTATCCAAGCCAAAGACCTACCTCCCTGTCCCAGGTAAAACTCTGCCAGTCAGAGTGATTACCTTCCCATCCTGCAGGCCTCCTTGGATGGACCCAGTGAAGGGGGTACTCTGGAATAAAACATGAAAATTGCATAAATATAAGGCAAGATAAAAAGGGTTTTAACTCTGGTCTACATCTTGTATGTCTAACACAACTCCTTATGCTCTAGAATTTTATTGGAGTGGCATACATTTCCAGGTAAAAACGGATATTGTATTAGTTATTTTTGTCTTTTACAACTAGGAACAGGCTGCAGACAAGTGTGGATGTGGCGCACAAGTCAGCCATCGATCCACTGAATCACAACAGAAAGTCCAGAAAACGGGCAGGTTTTTCTACATATACACAAGAGAAATGTCAGGACCGCAGTATTTCACCTGTGACTACAAACTGCAAATGTATCAAGTCCACATGTAAGAGTGCATGATAACTCAAATGTGTTTGACATAAGCAATATGTAAATAAATACATACATACATACATACATACATACATACATAAATAAATAAATAAATAGATAGATAAATAAAGCGTTGCAAACCCCTGGAAGACCAAATAACGAATGACCCGAACTTGCTAGTTGTCTGAAGCCTCTGTAATTTGAATCAGCGAAAATACTAACATACAATAGTAACAATAAAATACAAATGTTTAATGTCGTAACCTCATATATTCGTTGTGCCTCACTCAATCGACATTAATGATTCTGTTCGACAACTATATTTTGAAAGCCTGTTTTCCGACCGAAACAATGCAATAACAAACCTGCTAATTTATTTAAGAAGAGCATGTTATAAGGTAGCGTTACATACCGGTTTTAAAAACGGTTGTTGATTATAGAACGCCATCTTCATAAAGAAAGAACAATTAAGTGGTCTGGATATTTATATAGACTGTAGAAATAGTTAATTCACGCCCACAGTTAGATCCTCAAATTTCACATTCTTCCGAGAAGTGACGTCATGGAGATTAAATCTAGAGAATTTTGAATTATTCGTTGAACCATCAGCGGGCCACCATCACAGTCATACTCCGATAATGTTTCCCGTAAAGTTGAAACCCCCTCTTTCGCTCTCCCTATAGTTACCAGTTGCGCAAGCATTTCCCTTTGGTCCATGGTATATTAAATGTTATCTATCTATCTATATTTAAAAATGTAGACAACATTTAAAGTGAATTGTATTATATGGTTATATATAAAATAAAAAACTAGCTCGTCAAACTGGTTTATAGGCGCTAAGGTGGTTCCCATGAATGTCAATATTTTTAAAAAAGCTGATTCACTGCATCGTAATATTGTTTATGGTCGTGGTGGTAGAATGGTATTTTTCTAAGATAAAAATTACTTTTAATTACCGTTTACTTCTCAAACGGTGTCTGACTCCTTGCTTTGAATCCAGAAGGGTTGGTAACTAACCAAGACTGTTACAATGTATTCAATGGCTAGAGTTTGCGATTAATCGTCTAGGATATTCTGGATTTCTCCAGAATATGAATTTGCGAACCCCGAGTCAAAATTCTGGATTTAAGACAATTGAAATGTTGTTGCAGGTCCTGAAGCTAACGGTTCATGGAAGAAAATCCACAAATATCACTGAGTTGCAGCAGTTCCGTTAGGAGGAATGGTACATAATTGTACATATATTCATCGAAAGATAAAGAAAACCCTCATTTAACAGAAGTCAGGAGGAAATATACTTTTTCAGTTATTTATTGAGCAAAATGATCTAACATTTAATCTCTATCGGAAAAAAGTGAGCGAAGCTCTACGTTAACCCGTTTAATTAAGGGGGTAATTAGAGTCAGTTGTTTTAGTTGAGATGCTACATTTTGATATATGCTTTATTATCTGTCCTGTACAATCATGGTTTTCCGCTTAAGCGCCTTCCATGTGTAGAGGGGGCGTTTCCAACCAGTATTTCGAGACAGGTCCACGCAGGATTCGACGCGCTCGGATTGGGCCGTAGTTAAAGTGCTCTGATTGGCTATTGATTTGAAAACTCCCTCTACTAAATATGAACTCTGCGAGCCATTGAAATGTTGTTGCAGGACTTGAAGCTAACGGTTCATGGAAAAAACCCCACAAATATCACTGAGTTGCAGCAGTTCCGTTAGGAGGAATGGTACATAGTTGTATATATATATTTCGCCAATGAAGCAGAATGAACCACCATTTCGCTCAGTAAAAAAAAAAGAAATATATTATTCTGAGTGTTTCTTAAGCAGTTAGATCTCTTTATCCATTAATCGGATCTTCTAATTGGCTCACATTAAATGCAATACATTTTTTTGCGGGGGGGGGGGTTATTATTCTGGTGAGTGATAAATATGTTCTTCAATTCAGTCTATAGTCGCAGTATTCTCAGCAGGAAATGCGGGTATAGACGCTCCGGGTTCGATGCCTTCGGCCGCTCGTCAGACTGCCGCTGGTATTCCTATACGACAGCGAACGACGAACCACCCCAAAACCACTCAGTGCAGTATAAGCTCGCCTTTTGCCTCACCGGCCCCGTAATACGCAACAAACGCAGTTTCCCTCAACCACTCCTGAGGCTCTCGGCTCTGATCCATCAGTTCCCCATAATCACAAACAGCGTCCACACACGTGCATTTAATCAGCTCCCAATAGCAGTGAACACCCACTACAGTATTATATTGCATCGATTGTTGTTGTAGTATTTAAATCGTTAAATCATGCTGATAATAACAAAATCTATTCATCAAAGGATGTTAGACAGATATTTTTAAGTCTAACACTGAAACATAGTGGAGTAACTTCAGCGACCCCTGACCGGAAATATAACTAATTACCTAATTCATATTGATGGAACCAACAGTGGTCTTACCTTCGACTCAAGAAAGTAAAGTTACTCTCCTTATCCAAGTCGTTCACGAGGTGCTCTGTGACACTGTACACGTGTACTTAAGGGCACTTGATCAAACTTCTAAATAGATGTATTTAGTTCAATATCTGGGGCTTCGATCATTTTAAGATTACATTCACACTGTGCTTACAAACTCATCAACCTATGTGTCCTAAAATGATAATTCAAGCACACTGAGAAGACAGTAAAGGTCACAATATTTGTCAAAAAATATAAATTCCAAATATGTTCCAATAAGGCCAAGATGTAGCCTAGTCTCATTCCATAGAATAAGTGGATACGTTACTATAAAGACACCTAATAAGATATATAACACTTTAACATAAAAGGAAGGTGTTTTCTAACGCGATATTATTACCAGTGTAAATGTGCGTACGAGTGATCTGGGGCGGTCACATATCCATTCCTACTGAAACATAAAGTTAAATTGATTTATAAAATTTGCAGCCAGAGTGATCGTACACAGCGTTGAAAAACCTTTCAGCCTATAACAAAGTAAACAATTATAACGTGTTCTTGGTCCATTGATATAAAAAAAAAAAAACAATCTATTATAATTCTTGTTTTTTATCGTGAATTTCTGCTCACAGGTCATGCAAGCAAAGATTATATGGATAAGGTTTATCATTTGGCAAAAAAACCCCACCTGGTTAAAAAACCTGGTTGTACAGCTGAAATACATTTTATGAAAACGAATTTATGCACAATAAACTGATGAA